>JANTOP010088107.1:0-20249 GCA_027564815.1 Symmerus nobilis
ACCGAACAGGATTTTTAGTTTATTAGAATAATAGTATTATTCTATTAAAGTATGTATGGTGTAAACATGGTATAAATTATTATACGTATATTTAATTACTTACAATCCAGAGATAATATTAAGCCTTTTTATTCGGAAATAGGTCTGAATATTTTAAATCTTGTCTTACGATAAATTTATTTTTAAATAATTATTTTACTTCCTTTGGCCGCATTATTAAAATTCCTTGTTGAAGAAACCGTCTTACAAAATATTAACAGATTTTATTTTTAAAATTTATAAACAAAATGTAAATCATGAAAATTATCCGCAATTAAAAATACCATAATAAAATAAAGGATTAAATTAAATAAAGAATATCATACGGATACGAATGACGGATACAATCAATTCTGTTCAAAATTGGTGATAATTTCCATTTTACAATTACAATTACAATTACAATTGACATTTAAAAAATAAATAAATAAAATATTAAGAAACAAATTAATTTAATTTATTACAAATCTAATGAATAATTACAAAGTAATATTTTTTCCTTAATTTTATACATTCATTTTCTCCATCATTTTGAATAAATAGGAAAATGAAAAGAATTAATAAAGATTTTCTATTAATTAATTTAGATAAAAGTTTAAGTACCAAGAAACTTATCTCATTTAATTAAATTAAATTAAATTAAATTAAATTTCGGCCACCCTGTATAATGCAGGCGATGAATGATTTCGTCGTCTTAATAAACATTTGAACATTAACAGGTCGTTAAGTCATTTTTTCAATGCTAAATCGGAAAATAATTTCCCATTTAATTTATATCTACTTAAATCGATCCGTGGGATGTGCTATTGACCCGTTTAAGAGTAATTCTTCTTCTATAGATTTATTTTTAATTTTATTTTACTTATCAGCATTCTTGGAATTTCCCTAAATTGCTTAAAATTTATATATTGAAAGAAGGCCTACTTTGACATATTCTAAATAAGTTTAATTATTTTCTGATAAAAATAGAAAATGATTATAATGAAATTTATTAATAGAAATTTCATTGTCGGACCATGTACGGTCTGTGCATTTAAAAAAAAAAAACATTTATTTAATTACGATTTTATTAATTTTCATTTTCATTTTTTATTTTGATTGCCGAAATTTAACATCATCAACAACCAAAATTCAGTTGGATAAATCAGTTAATTACGAGGAACGTCGTAAATTACGAGCCAGGATACGTAAAGTGATGGCCGATAAAGAAGGTGAGTGTGACGTTTTTTTTTTTTGTCTTTTACAAGTATATGATTTTATCTTCGGGGAAAAATTATTTGCGTAGTAGATTCCCCTTCAAAGATGCATAGATTTTCTTTATCAACAACAACAACGAAAGAAAATATTCTATTTTTACCGAAAAAGAAAATTTCGTGTTAAAAGTCAAAAAGAGATTTATGGTGAGAGAAAAGCGGTAGTGAAAATTATTTTCGATTTTCGGTAGAACGGCAACCAAATGAAGAAAATTAATTCGTTCAATCTTTCATATTTTTTTTATTCCTTTAAGTATTATAAATAGAGCTTAAGTCTGGCTTCGTCGTCTATATAGAGATAGACTGATCTCCTCTAATTAAATATCTCATCTCCGTTTTATGTACCAAAATCCACAAAACATTTTCTCACTATAATTAGAATTACCGAAAATTTATTTTAAGGAAAATTTTATTTTTAAATCAAATTGGAAAGTTCGTACAAATTTTCTATATATTTTCTTTTTTTTTTAATTCTTTTAATTTGTGTAAATTTCAAGAACGATAGGCCAATGGTTGCCTCGTGGCCGTCTGTTTTTCTATTTTGTAAATTAACTGAAATACCAGCATATTTTCGAAATTAAACGATTTTTAAAATTACAAAATTGTACAGAATACTCTCAGAGACTTTGAAATTATATTTAAGGAACTGTAGAAATTGCAGGAGGCTCAGTTGAGGGTTTTTTTTATCCCTGTTCTCAGTCCATTTATCCCTATTCTCGCAACATATGAAGTAAATCTGAGAATAAAGATTTCTTGAAGCATTTGTTACATTTTGTATATTTGTGAATTCGTTTTATTTTTATGTTAAATTAAATATTTAATTTGGTTACAGTAAAGTCTATTTAAATTCTTCTGTAAGCTTCATATGTCTGTTTCAGATCCTTTCTGTAATTAAACTCAAAATTTGTTTAGTAAAAATATTTTTATTATCACAAAAAAAAAAAAAAATAGCATGTGCCGAGATTGTGGCTAGCGTAAATGCTGAGCTCAAGCAACAAAAACCGGATGGACCGAAGAAGGGTGGATCCGTTGGTATCAAGCAGACAACATCCGTTGTATCAAAGGAACAAGGTGAGGAAAATTCTGATGATGAGTATGAAGAGGTAGAGGAGGAGGTTACCGAAGAGGAGGTAACCGATGAGGAAGTTGATGAAGAGGAAGAGGAAGTAGATGTAGAAGAAGGTGATACGGAAGAGGAGGTCGAAGAGGAGGAGGAAGAAGAAGTTGTTGTTGATAAGAAACCTACAAAGACGACGACGAAAACGACAACAACGACAACCACAAAAACGGTTATCCCACCAAAAACTGTTAAAACAACAACAACCACAACGGGGATACCAAAAGTTGTCGAAGCAACAAAAGTTGTGACGACCACGGACGGAAAAGTTGAACCGACAAAAGTGGACGTTACGGTAACGAAATCCGATGATGCTACACAAGGTGAGTCGATATTATTGCCCTTGCTACAGGGCTTGCTGCATAAAAAAAAGCCTCAGCATTTGTTGAATGCTCGCAATGTAACAATAAATGAATCGAATGTCGTGCATATTGAGGATTCGGGTACAGAAAGTGGGGAAGATTTAAGATTGTTAGCGGCCGGTTTACACGGTCACGTTGGCCATCAACAATTGATTGACAGTCACAAAGATGGCGGTTCGAATTTGTTGAAAGAGGTTACGGCCGCCCTAACCCGTCTAGAGCAATCACTGCGCGATGGACGGGAAATAGAAGTGGACGGCAAGAAACGAGACAGCTTATTAATTTTAGTCCATCGACTTCAAACTGGTTTGTTATCACCGGATAAAATTACAGCACCGACACCTGCACCCGACGATAAACCCATTGATGCAATACCACCGGTACAAAATGGTGACGAATTAGGCCGAAGACCATCTGCCGGACGTTTTTCGAAACGACGTAACCGACAAAATCGTCATACGGTTGGTGTCAGTCAAGAGGAATTAGCTGATGCTCGCCGATTAATGCAGGAACAGGTGTTACGTGACAGTATGTCAAATATTGTAACACCAGAGAGTCCCATTACACCACCAGAACATTCATTTGATTTACAGAAACATTCGTCGGCCGGAACGGTTACGAATCCATCATCGGCATCATCATCTTCTACAACAGTTACGTTTAGTGGCCAACATTCAGAGCCATCGAAACTTTATCGACCAAATCAATTTATGGCACAGCATTTACAGAACGGTACCATCCGGAATCCTTTATCCGGCGTGCAACAGAGAATATGGGCGATCAGTCAACCAGAAAATTTAAACAGCACGCCAATGCAACCCGCTCCCCCGCCTGTCGTACAAATGCGTGATCGTAAACAGAAATTTAAAACATTACGACAGGCGACTAGTTTGGAACAGCCAAAAATGTTGTTGCGACAAGCAACATTCGATGAGGATGAAGTGGTGCCGCCGGTACCAATACGGAGACCATTATCCGATCACATATCTCGTGATCGTCAACCAAAAACGGTTGAGTACGTCTTGTCATTAGCCGATCGAAGTAAACTTCAAATTGTTGATTCGCAACCGATATACTCCAGCGAAGATGAGTTTATTGTTCCGATCACTCGACGGAATGATCATCATCAGTATGTTGCACCGCCATCGGTAACAAACACCGTTTACAATACAAGTAAAATGTTCGAACAAAATCATCAAAGTCGTGATCCATATCCGAATAATTCTAGAATGGATCGTCGTAGCCGTACACCACCGCCTATTGATCAACGATACGATCGTTCGGCGAGTAAATATAATTCGAGGAAGGCGTTAATGAAACGCGCCAATACAATCGATATACCGAAAACATTTCAATTTGCAAATGGTTATGGGCATTACGATGACGATAATGATGATGATGGCGACACGGAAGATGGTCACCATTCATCTACAACCGATCATACGCCGGGATTGAAAAGTACCGTTCAGGTGTCTGTTAAAAATCCACCAAAACAAACTGTACCGAAATTTCGGCCGAAAACCGATAACGATTTGAAATTTTTAGCTTTCATACAAAAGCAAAGTACGGATAATGGATTGTCGTGGAACAGTCCGATTAAATCGCCACAAGCGACAACCGTACCGAATTGGAACAATGCTTTTGACAGTAGGAAAAATAATTTCGAGCAACCAAAGAGTCAAAATGTTGGTTACGGTAATAAGGCACAAATGTCTAGTTTAAGCGCGGCACGAAATTTCTGGCAAAAATCAGAAAATCAACTGCCGTCCGTTAAGCAAAACGTTCAGCCCCAAATATCGCGAACCCAGACAATTAAAAATAAATTAACGAATCATACGGAACAGAAACGTCCATCCATTGGTGGTGGGATTCCGGATCGAACGGCTGCTGCCGTACAGAATCAATCGAATATAGTGACCGGGTCGTTACGGATCCGGGACGCTGTGCATCAACCGGCGCGTCAACCGGTGCATCAACCGGTTTATGAACCGATTAATAAAATTGCTAAACCGGTTCCGTTAAATAAATTCTCTCATGCTCCGTTGTCCGCTTTTCAACCGGTCGGTAAAAAATTCGAACCAAAACGACCCGATCCGCTTATTATCCCGGCATTTAAGCCGATTAAACCATCCGAACAATATCAATCGGTAATCAATCAGTCTCCGGGATTAGCGCCGAAAACAGTTCGAACGCCTACGTCCCCGAGTCGTCCGCTAGCTAATGCTTTTCATGTACATGAAACGAATCAAATTAAATCGCCGACAACATCGTTACCGTGGACAAATAAACAGTCGAAGGAACATCGTGTATTGAACATAGCCAGTTCAAAGTTTGAGATAAAGTCTCCACCGCCGCCTCCAGTTGTTAAGAGGAACCCGTTAAAGACACAATCGATGCGGTACAATGATACGTCAACGACGAACTATCGTCAATCGGCTATACTACCACCGAACTTTGATACTGGTGCTAGAATTTATAATAAACGAGGTTCATTACCGAATGAGACCAGCTATTCGTACTTCAATGATCCGGAAGATGTTCCCCATTTCAATCAAACACAAAGGAACACCAGGGCTAATGAGAATATCTATTCATTGAATAATACGCCGTCATCTTCGATAACATCTCTCGTTTCATATGATTCAGTTGGTCAACGTGCTCCCGTATACTATCGACCGGGTCAACAGACACCACCGTATTACCAACACACTCAGATTCCGGTTACACCACCGACCCAATCATCGATGGTATCCTATTCGAATCCGTTGTACCAACAGCCATCTTATGGTGGGAAATATCAACCTGGTTATCCAACACCGCCGCCTCCAAACAATTATTCGAATCAATCTCAAACAATTGTAAGACCGTCAACGTATAGAACACCACCTCCCGCTCCTTACTATCCTTCCTATCAACCTCCCACAAACGTTCAATATCAAAATGGTCCTTTATTTTCACCGCCACCACCAACCACAAATGATCGGGTACAATTCAATCGAGTTTCAGTTCCACAAAAAATCCAACCACCAGCTATTCCTGTATCCCAACCTCAACCAGTCACTTATCCCAAACCAGCTCCACCGGTGAATGACACCTATCCCCCGTATCAGTACACATCAACTGATTATACTGAACCGTCTTGCATATCAACGTACGTGCCAAAAGTAACGGTCACCAATTTAAATGATTCCTTAACGAATCCGGCCGGTAAACCGATTGTGTTAAGTTCAAATTGCCCAGTTATTGGACCGACTGTTGATAAACAAACGGATTTGTTAAATATATTTGATTACCAACAGAGTTCGAATGATACGAGTCGGATATCAAATTCTGTCAGTCCGAATACGAACTCTGAGGATCTGTTAGATGTCGATGACGGTGATATGCCTTCAAAAGAATATACGGTGACCGCTAAAGTTATGAAAGGACCGGTTAGTCAAACAGCAACCATATCGAATAAAACAAAACGGGTCGGTGACGATGATATGGATGGTAAAGGATCGATGGCAGCGAAAAATTTACACTCAGTTTTAAAGAATATAAAATCGAAGAGTCCAGATGTTCCAAGGAATGGGATATCATCAAATGGACCGGTAAAAAAATCGATTGATATGAAAAAGAATGTGTTAACGAAACTACCAGCTGAATTCAGTAGAGAAATTCGTCCACCAATGATCGTTGAAACGCCCTCATCTCCGATGGCATCCTATCCAGTGAATGGCAGTAGAATCATTGATAGTCAGGTGCGATCAACAAGTGGCATTCACTACCAACAACAATTTCAACATTTACACCATTCAGCTGATGAAGAATTTCATACGCCCGATTCATCACCACAATCCGGCCGATCACCGGTTGCGTTAAGTAAATCCGATTCATGGCATCAAATATGCCAGCAACAGCAACAGAGTAAATCGTCAATGAAACAACCGAATATTATCGGTAACACAAATCAATTACAATTAAGTCGATCCGGTAATAATTTACTATCGATACCGAAACAATTTGAAGCGAGCGTTAAAAAGACTGAAATGAATGAGAAGCAACGAACGGTTGCCGCCTATTTTTCCGGTCAATCAAAATCACCGCAATCGGAGGTGAACGTAACGAAAACGATTGCAACAACGAAACAGCAACAACAACAACAACGAACATCATCGATGCAACAGAAAAAGAGTTCGGTGACAAGGGTACGAACGAGTGAAAAGGCGTCCATATCGAAACAGAAACCGAGTTCCGGTTTGGCGAGAAGTCACACAATGCCACAAATTGGTAATTTAAATTTATTGGACGAAAGTAATGTGGATGACGCTTTTGAAGATCTATTTAACGAAGCGATGGCGTAAAATTTGTAACAATAAACCGGGGTAAAACCAAAGTTTGTCTTTTCCTTCGATTTATTTATTTTTTTTTATGTTGGTTCCCTTCCCCATAATATTTTGTAATCAAACCTCATACATTCCAAATTTTGGATTTGTAAATAAAATTTCGTGAATTTGACGAAATAAAATAAAATATAAAACTTAACGAAAGAAGTAGAGAGAACTTTTAGTGATATTTGATTAGTAAAAAATGAAACGTGATATTTGCATTAGGTATTCGAATTTTTAACGAATTTATTTTGAAGCACACGATAAATAAAATTGGAATTGGAAAGAAATAAAACTTTTGAACGCGGAAAATGGCGGACATTTTTCGTTAAATGGAAAAATTTGCTATAAAAACAAACGAATGGCTTTTTTTTTTAATTAAAAACTTTTTAATTTGTTTTGTTTTGTGTTGGTGGTAGCAAGCAACGTGTGCTTCACATTAACTAATAATTTACCAAGAAATTAAAAAAAATCAAAAGTCTTCTTAAAAATTAGTTTTTTTCTTAGTCTAATTAAATAAAATTGTAATTGTTTTTTTCTGTAATTTTGTTTTGGATTTTTTTCTCTGTTATAATCACCCGTTAATCAAAAAAGGGGACATGAGTAGTAAAAATTTGTTGTGTTTTTTTTTAAAAGTCAGAAAACCTTGTCAAAATAATAGTAAATATGGATCAGGGTTTAGTAATTAATTAATGATTTAAATAAAAATTAAAAAATACAATCAAATAAAATTAGAATAAATTGATAAAAAAACCCTACAAGACATCACTGCAAAATTTTCGTGTATAATCTTTAATTCGGGTTGAATGGCAATGAAGGTTCAATGATTCCATGAAACAAAAAAGTAACCGGCTTTGCCCTGCCGATTTTTGACCGACCAACCAAATCAACTTGTAGAAATAATAAAGTAAAAAATTGTAAAGAGCCGGGAGTGGCAGTGGCCATCCTCTCTTAAATAGTGAGTTTCTCATCAAAGAAAAAGTTGATTGTTGATCATTTTTTTTGTTTAATTTTTGTTGTTTTTCTGCTTTAGTTTTTGTACAGCTTTGATGATCCTTCGCAATAAGAAATATTTGTCATAAAAACCGTCAAACATTTTTTACTGTGAATCACAATTTTAATTGTGATTTTTTGCGGATCATTGTTTTACTGCAAACTGTTTTGTGATAGATTAAATATAATGCTGCATGATTTTAGGGTTTTTTGTTAGAAATAATTTTGTTAACCTTAAATCGTTTCTGAAAGGGGGTGGTCACCTTTCATTCGTTTTACTCACTTATCCGAAGGACCTCATTTGACATATGTGTCCCTAATATTTGCTCACTTTACATTGAACCCTCATAGCCACTATAGCTCGGTATCGGTGTAACGCACCGCTATACCGAAAATACAGATCATTAATGACTTCCAAGTATTCAACGTACAAGTTCGCAGGCCATCATGAGGCACCCCAGACATAAAATAATTTTAAACCCCACTGGCGCTTGATTTGATCATCTGACTAGCTACGTAAAGTGTAACACTGGAGTGAGGTAGCTTGGCCGCCGGAAATTCGCAGAGGAGGTGCTTTAAACTTTCTTGTTCCTCCTCATCTCTGCAGCTACGGCAGAAATCAATTGTGAGAACACCGTATCTGTTGGTCATGACGCCAATGATACAATGACAGGTAATAATGCCTTAATTCCCACTTCGCTATCTATGTAGCGTGTGATCCTGGGTGTCAGGAAGTTCTTTACTTTTTAGCAGCTCTGCCGCTTTCTTTATAGCAAGGATTTCCGCTTGAAAAACACTGCAGCTATCCGGTAGACTCTTGGATCTGCAGCGTTTCCGAGTAAACCCCCGCTCCCACACCGTCATTCGTACTAGATCCATCAGTGAAGATAGAAATTCCATTATCGACCATAGTAGAGTAGGAATCCCACGATTTCCTATGTGGTATCTGTATTGACGTATTGAGTATCAAAATCGTTACATTGTGCGATACAGTCGGTTTGCCTCGGAGCAACTACTCCCGCGAGGCGGCAGAATATTCTGTCATGGCCAAGGTTCGTGTCTTTCCAGTGTCCTAGATTCCTCAGTCGCATTGCAGTTGTGGCAGCGACATATTTAATGTACCCCTCCAGCGGCAGGAAATGGAGGATGATTTCCAGTGCTGCCGTCGGCGTTGATTTAAAAGTTGATTTTGTCTCAGAAGAGAATTTGAGAGATATCTCGTTCAATTTGGGTAGATCAAAAATTAAAATCTTCCTTATCCTCATTCATTCGGTTTTTGCAGGGTTTACTGCTAAGCCGTTTTTGTCTGCCCAGAGAGTTAGGTCTCTTAGCGCCGATTCCACTGTTCACTGATTGTTGGGAGTAGTTTACCCAACAACATAATGACCATATCGTCGGCGCATGCTGTCACATTAATTCATTTTGACTGAGTTCTGCAAGAATGTTGTCCACACTTAAGACCCACAAAAGGGGTGATACAATTCTTCCCCTGAGGTACTCCCCTGGAGACCGTTATACTTGCAGGTGCTTCACCCCATGTGGATTCAATTTGTCTGCTGAGAAGCATTTGATTGATCCACTGTATGAGAAAGCCACCTACTTGGAAACACCTGAGGGCCTTCCGAACAGAGTGAGCTCCTAAATTATTGAAAGCCCCCTCTATATCGAGGAAGGCTGCCAGAGTGTATTCTTTGTAATGTAGGCTCTTTGCGATGGTATTCATCACTTGCGTGTAGTGCTGTTTCTACAGACTTACCTTTGCAGTAAGCGTGTTGTGCGCTGTTTAGTCGTTTAATACTGGGCGATTCTCTAATGTGAAAATCTATCAGTTTTTCCAACGTCTTCATTAGGAAAGAGGATAGACTAATTGGACGGAAGTCTTTCGGTAGGTTGTGACCCGATCTTCTTGCAATAAAATTTCAATTCAAAGTTTCAATAAAATCATAAGACTTCTGGAGCATGGCCCACCTGATCTTCCTTTTGTCGATTAAAAGATTTCTTTGCTCCAACACTACCTGGTAGGACTCTCCGGATTAGTCAGACGTGTTACCTGTTGAGATCACGGGACTGACACAAACGTGAAAGTGAGTTCTCAGCAGTAGGTCAAGAGTTTCCTAATAGTTTCTGTCCAAGAGTCATTTGGTTTCTGTGGGCATCCCTGGATCATCGGATCCTTGGAGAGAACCTTTCTAAACCTGTTTGCTTCCTGGGTAACTTCAACGGATTCATTGTGCTCTCCTAATTTCTTTTTTATATGAATTGTATGAGGTTCTGTATGTTTGCCATGCAGAACTTACGTTTTCTTCCCTCGCTTTCTTCCAGAGTTTCCTAGTCTCCGTCCGTAACATCCATAGCTCGCTATTGAACCCATAAGTTTTTACTCCCATTAAGAGAGCGACTAGCTAGGGATGAAATTTTGAAGGCCTCATTTAAGATACTGTCTACCACTTTGTTTGTGCCACCAGAATTGGCAGGTTCAAGAATTAGTTCTTGATTGGAAGTTTTAAGTCTGTCTGCTTAAGTCTCCCTCAAGTCTGTTGCAGTCCGTATATGATATATCAAACAGCCAATGCTTAATATCCTTTCCAAATATCCTTTGTCGCAATTAAGCATAGCGAGTTACCATTCATCTGTGACCAGTAATTGGTAGTGTAAAATGTAGACTGGATGGTAAAATAGTAGTGGGATAAAGTTGGCTTACAAATTTTATCCAAATGCCTAGCTTTAAATTTCGAATGGCTTTTATCCAGGATGATTTGAGTTTGAGCTTATTCGCTTACATCTTAGTCGGTAATGAAGACAACCCAAATTTGAATTTGTGCTCGTTCACTACATACAAACTTTATGGAGACAATTTGTAGGGGATGAGAACCTTCAATGGATTTTATTTTTGTGTTAATCAAAATATTACGAAATTTTTGCAACCATGTCCCCCCAAAAAAAAAAAAAATTAATATTAACGCAGCTTTTTGAATTTTGTGTTGTTTTGTGTGCATTTTATCTTAAAAGCTAATTTTTTAACTACAAAATAAATCATTTCGCATAAAATAACATTGCATGTTAAAATTCCAATACAAAAATACGAAAAAAGCGTAAAAATTCCTGGTTATTTAAAAAAAAAAATGTAACAAAAGAATTACGTAAAATATTTTCATTGCCAGAAATTTTTTTTTCTGTTTTTCTGGTTTGATAAATTAAAATGAACTTGACATATTTTTTTTTCTACTTAAATTTTGAATACGACGATATATTCAAATGTATAACACCAACAAGATAATAAATATTAATTAAGCAAAATGGATAATAAATTGATAACACGACATCTTCTGGTCATCTATCAACTTATATACTCAAAATAAAAAAAATCCATCGACATCGAATGGTTAAAGTTTAACTTTTGAAAACAAAAAGGAAAGAATTTGGATTTAAAAAATGATTGATGGACATGGATTTTGACAACATTGAAATTCATTATCAGCTTTACATTGCGCCAATACATAATCATACTTTTACGCCTCAAATTTATAATAGTTTTGAAACAGTTTTTAAATGTCCTTCCCTTTTTCAGCTTTTGCCTATCTTTTATTACCTGTTCTTATATATATATGTATAGATTAGAATATCATTTAAATTTTGTATTACTCGTGAATTTGATTTTTTTTATTGCATTTTTATTGTATTATGTTTTTTTTAGCAAATTGTCTATTATTTGGCAGTAATTTGTGTAAGTAATACTAATCGAAATTTTATTATTTCCCAATTAGGTACGGTAACCACCGAAACCAAGGAAATTAAAAAGTCTGACGATGGACGGACTATTGTTAAAACAGAAACAGGTAAAAATTTTTTTAAAGATTTTGGAATCAATTTTTAATAATCAATTTAAATTTGTATATAGTTACTACACGTACTATACCAGCCCAACAACAAACAAAAGGAGCAGCACCCGTGAAACCGATCAGCCCATTTGCCAAATTCCGGCAAATGGACAAACAGGTTGCGGCCCAATCTCCACCAAGGTGAGTAACCTGAAATGAAATTAAATTAACATAAAAAAAACAATTCAATTTATTTGTTAAAACATCCTTTTTATTATCTATTTAATTTCCTATTATGAAAGAGATACGATTTATATCATATTTTACTAGCATGTAAATTACCTAATTACTAAATTAATAATTAATTTGACTAATTTTTAATTCATTAAAATTGTTAATATAAAATCATCGATCATACAGATAAGTATTTCATAGTAATTTGGCTCATTTTGGTAAAATCATTCATTGGGTAGTTGTGGGGGTAGTTGAGCGTAAAATGCGAATAATTAGGAATAACAATACAATTAATTAATTAATTAATTAATCAAATAACAAATTAATAATTACCTCTATATATATTAAATCCGTACACAAAAAAAATTGAAGATAATTCAATTTAATACCAATAAAAATTAAATAGAAAATGTTGAGAAGATGAATTTTATGAAAATGAAAAATGTTGTGCTTGTTTGTGCTTACCACAGTTCGCCGCAAACACCAACAACACCTCAAAAGGGGCCCGCCGGAACGCCAATGTTTCGCTTTACCGATCCGGCATTAAATGCACGGGCCGCCACTGTTAAGGATATTCTACTGCAGTGGTGTCAATCGAAAACTAAGGAATACGAGGTACAAATTAATTATAAAAAAAAAATGTTAAAAGAAAAGGAAACAGAATTGTTTTTTATTTATTTATTTATTTTGTTGAATTTTGAATTATTTATACGTACACACACTGTCTTTTTGGCTGTTAAAAGGGATGAAAGACTTCTCTTTCTCTTTGAAAATTCTACACTCTAAAAGAGACAGCTGAAATTTGTATAGAAACAAAAATGAGAAATCAATTTTTTATAAAATAAAAATAAAAAAACGGAAAATTTATGTTTGGTGTGGTGGATGGATTGCTTCCTTACATTTTTTTTTTTAAATCAAAATTATGCTTTGCTAATTTATTACCTACCACCAGCCTTTCTCTAAGGCTTATCTTTAACTATGATCCCCGCTTATTTTAACTGGCAGTACAAATATTATGCTTTTACTTAATCTGAAATTTACTTTCGCTGTTTGCGTTGCGACCATTCAAATCTCAAATTCTCCATAGAAGGTATTCAGTAACATTGTTTGCCAAATTCTGTTAATTTGAAAGTGATTGTCGATTTATTCGCGACTTTTCGAATTTTTCAATTTATTTCTGGTCTTTTTTCCGACTACTTCTCAAAATTTTCTGGCAGAAATTTAAAAATTATGAGAAAATGTGGGAGAAAATACGAAACATTGAAAAGAAGAAAAATGAGAAGAGAACGTGCCAGGATTCGGGGTAAAAGCTGGGAAAATTGAGAAAGTAGTCGGATAAAACAGAAAAATAAGAAAAAAGCACCGATAATTTAGGGAAATTTTTGGAAATAAAATGTTAGAAGAATCTTGAGGAAATCGGGAAAATCAGTTGAAATTCGTAAAATTTCCGGAAAAAATTTAGCAAGAAATTCGGAAAAGTTCGGTAAAAAATCAGGAAAAACCGAAGGAGTTGAGACAAATTAGGAAGAGTCTCTAGAGAAATTAAGAAAAATTCCGGCAAAATCTGGCAGGCGTTGGGGAATGTTTGAACAGTTCAGGTATATAGGAGATAGTAATAGAAATAGTGGAAAAAGTCGGGAATACTGGGAAAAATCTGAAAATATAACAGATGAATCAGGAAAAGGCTCTAAAAGCCAGTAAAAAGGTCGAGAGGAGACCAATTTGTATGCATTTCTTTGTCGAGTCGCATCGACTCGACTTGGCAAAATCACACCCCAGAAAATAGCACTTGGCGGTAACTACTAGCGATAATTTTACATATTTGTTCCCATAGTATTTGAGATTGGGGTCGTAGCGATTTAAATTTTCATTAGCCTTCTGATTTATAGAAAACAGAAGGTGCATGCTTTGCAAGTGAGTTATATAAAGCTTCTATTTTCAGTGCTTAATTTATAATTGCTTTTTTCTTTAATCTGCTATTATCGTTTAGTGTAAATAAATAACAAACTAACATAATGTTTATGGGCCTCTTCATTGTAAGTTGAACTTTTTTCTATGTAATTTAAAACAAAACTCAATTCATAATTTTTCTTGATTCATACCAGGATTTGTGAAGCACAGAATAACTTTATTTAAAATTAGATGTTGTGTCTTCAAGGTCCTGATATTAATCGTTTTATTTTTTATTGTAATTAATCTACAAAATAGTTGATTTAACCAATATGGTTGTTTAAAATGTTGAATTGATTCTAATAACCGTTTACGGTGTTCTCTTTCGATACATCTCTCTTTCAGAACGTTCAGATAAGCAATTTCTCTGCAGCATGGTCAGATGGCTTAGCATTTTGTGCGCTCATACATCATTTCTTACCGGATGCATTTGATTATTCCAAATTGACACCACAGGAACGTCGTCATAACTTTGAACTCGCCTTCCGAGTGGCTGAGTATGTATTTTATTTTATTTGAAATTTTTTATTTTATTATAATAATTCAAATTTTTTTTGTTGCAGCGAAAAAGCCGGGATCGCGCCGTTACTTGATGTTGAAGATATGGTTATAATGAAACGTCCCGATTGGAAATGCGTATTCACTTATGTTCAATCAATTTACAGAAGATTTCGAAATGATCCTTAAATTTTGATCCGTATAAAATAACTCATTAATAATAAAATAGAAAATTATTGCATTTCAACTAGGTTATCTGACTATGCTACTGTTTATGTTGTTTCTTTTATTTTATATTTTTTTTTTTTAGTTGTTTAAGTGTATAGTAGTTTTTTTTTGAGTAATGAAAGAAGAAGAATAATATTCGATTATCATTACTAATTTTGTCAAATTTTTTACATTACACATTTGTAATATTTATATATAATTGCTTGATTGCCCCAAGAAATAAAAAAATTGCTCATTTAATTATTAATTAAAAAGTAATAATTATTTTACAATTTTTTATAATTATAACAAAATTACATCTTAAAAATATAAAAATTAATTGCTTTGCTATTTTGTATACAATTATCAATTTTTTTTTTACCAATTACAATATTCAATCTTTTCTAATTTATGAAATATAAAAATAATATAATAGGTTTTTGGTGCAGGAAGCTTTCAGAAAATATATATATAAAAAATGATTAAAAATAGAATTTAAAAGTCAAATAAAATTATTTAATAATTTTACCAAATACACATTTTAAAAAATTGTTAATTGTTAATTTATTGTCATTTTATATAACAAACAAAATATGCATTAAAATATTTTATGAGAAATTAATATTAATTCGTTTCCTTTTTCCGTCGTTATTTGATTCGTTTTAAATAACCGGACAATTAATTTTTATAAATTTCCTGTCGTTGATTCATTAAATTTAATTATACATTTTGTACGAGATAATCTTAATCTTAAGATTGGAATTACTGTTTCTTAATGTTTTATATGATGATTTGAATATGAATATACCCTTGATGTTAGACGTTGGCCTTGAATTATATACTTTTCTGGTTCAATTCTGAGCATACTTTCTCTGTATAGACAATGAACAATAATTTTTAAATATATATAACTGAATCTATATATTTATTCACATTAAATATTTAACACGTAGTGATTATGAAGAGTTTTCATCTTTTTATATTCCCATTTGATATTTATGACAGTGAAAGTTGTTTGTAGAATGGAAATCCGTCAATCAAGGCAAGTCAACATTTCAGTCTTATTATATTCTTGAATAGGGAAAAATTGAATATGGGTGGATGATGAAATGAACATTGAATAGATGGTTTGATTATAGAAAGGATGGTGTCTTCTATTCGCTGATAAACAGTTGTGTATATATTTAGTTATTGTTATGGTTGTTAGGAACATGTCATCTTTACATTATTTAATACAACTGGTTCCTTCTCATTCTTCGGAAATCAGTCCTGATATCTGTTTCCTTTTTATATGGAATTTTGATTGAATCTGTCTTTAACTTATGTTGGATCCCATGTGAAAATTCTATTTACAGTCTGTATACTGACATGAAAAAATATAACAGTATAATATATCATAAATGAATGTTGAAAGAGACATAGGTGAGATTGCTGCTAGGTAGCTAGGGGTATTTTTCAAAAATGCCCAACAAGGACAGTGTATAGTCGATGTTTTTTTTTTTTTTTTTTGGGAAAATCGAATATTTGTTTGAAAAGTTGCCATTTTATCACATAGTTCTGGCCCATATTTACTACATATTTAAAAATGGTTTTAGGCAATTAGGGTTAATAATTTATGATGATTTGGAAGGGTATCAATATTAAAATTCCTATGTAAATTTCCACCATCAATTTCTTAATTAAATATCTCTTAAATAAGAAGTAATAAACTATATGTCGATCGAATGGTATAACCTCCTAGAACATCTGGCCCCTGTTTTAATTTTATTTGGCTTGTGAGTTTCCCTAACACCCGAAAGTATCATTGCTAGAAGTTTTAAATTATAAATAGATGAGTAAAAAAAGTCAAATACTAATGTAAAAAACACTAAAAACAATTACAAGAGTGGGATTGAACCGTGGGTCTGTTCGAAACTTTTAGAAATCATCAATGGCAAAAAAACCTCCACCCAGTAACATAGCTAGAAGTTTTAAATCCCTGTTTACCACGCTTATACCCATTTTACCCAAGTTGCTATATGTTACACACTCAAGAAAGCTTCGTTGGTAAACACTGTTTTAAATCATATATTACAATGCCACTTTGGTGTGTGGGAAGAGATCGGCGCCGTAGTTCTGAGAAATCACGGGTTCGATTCCGTATCAAAGCTCCCTCGTTTGAATTTTCTCATCTACTTTCTGTTGTGTAACATAAATACACAACCCAAATCGGTAGTTGAGAAAAATAGACGAGGAAATTCATTTTTCTTGATTTTTTCACCGATTTATTCCAAGGGAACCCCTTGCCTCATTTTTCTCGAGTTGTTCCTACCGGGATGCGATTTGGCACATAGACGGCCCATGTCCTGGGGAAGCATTCCTTGGATTCCTGGTCCGGGACCTCCTCCCCCTCCCCACAATTCGAGTTTTAAAACGCGAATTTCTGGGTTTTCGGAGGCCCAGATGACCCCGAAGGAGTAGGATTTCCAGGTTAAGATAAGGATCACCGAATAGCCCCATCTTAAATCTATTCATTTGAAGTGATAAGTCCTCGAATATCCAAACAATTAAAGTCCCAGACCCTACACCGAAATCGACGATTTTCGGTCTGAAAAAAGGTCGTATATCTCCGAAACCGTTAGGAATATTGATCCCAACGTAGCATTGAATGGAAGAAGGACTCTTGGGGATTATTCTAAGATCAACTCTGGGTACAAATTCTTTGGAAGTAATAGGTGTTCTGGGACGATCTTTGAAAGTCGACAAGAAAATAAATTTCATCAATTTCCGAAGCTTATATCTCCGGAACCGGAAGACATACAATGATCATTTCTAAGTCGACGAAAGATCAATCCTTCCTTTAAATAATAAAAATAATTCGATCCAAATCCCTCTAGAATCTTTCGAGATATAGATTTTCAAAGTACACCCTACATTTGGGTACACTTTTTACATTCTCCGCTCTCAATCTGGAACCACCGGACCTACAGAGCAACTGATTCGATATTTATAGTTCACGACAAGTCTGTTTTCATGAGCTGGAAGGAAAATCCCGAAATCCCAAAAAAGTAATTTTTCGGATTTTTGGAACTTTTTTTTCAGATCTCAGCTTCTGAGCCAGATAGAGCAAAGCGGTTTTTTGCAAAGTGGGCAGGCATGTTTTCTAAGACATTCACCGTTTCCCTCATTCCAAAATTCCGTATATTAACGGAGCTGATTTTCTACCGTTTTTGGCCCATATCTCGGAAACCACTTCCTGAAATGAAGATTTTCTAACGAAATATGATCCGAAGGATCATGGCCAATCGTTTAAGATCGAGATTGGGATTGGGCTGTTTGAAGGTGTTTCAGATGTGATAATTAATTTAAAGTTTATTGGTGTTTTTTCTTATAAAAATTTGTTAAAAATCGAAATTTTCAAAAGGATTTATTTTTTATCAAAAATCTAATTATTTTATATACGACATGGATAGTCCTAGAAAGACCTTTATTGAGAAAGGACGTTTTCAATTTTATATCGCAGCTAGGATCCTGTCTGAATAAATTATATCTAATTGATTAATTATATAATTTAAATTATATTTGTTTTTGAATCTTTAGATTCCTTTACAATATTTCGAAATGGGACTCTGGTTACATGTTCTACTAATGCGACCAACAATTTAATAACCCTCCAGCTAAATTGTACATATGTATTTTAGTAAACTATAGTAAACAGTGTAAAGGTATAACCTCGGGGGGTAGAAGTATATTATTTGTTTTCATTTTTATCAGCTGATAAATGTATACAGATTTATGATACAATAACAATCTGTTTGTCTACTTTCGTTATTCAAAGTGTTTGTATATACGTACGTACCGTACGTATATCCAATTCACGTATAGATATTTTTAGCATCTACGTAATAAACGTGAAAATATTCACAATCCTCGTCAGCATCCTTCATCCCTTATTCATCATAATATTTACGGTCATATTTATAGTTGAAGGTATGGATAGGTTAGAAGTGATGCTGGTATAATGGCGATGGACCTTACTATAAATGTGCTTGTGGAAGAAGGTATGGGGTTGCATGAACAAAAACAATGCGCTGTACCATCCACTCCGTGGATGGTGGATGCTGGATGAACGGAGATGAGAGAAAGACAGCTGATAGTGGTGGGTGTGATTGTAATATGAATATTGTTATCCTTGAAACGTACGCCTGACGTTCCAAATCCCCCCATTTTCCTCGAAAACACAATTCACAATATATAATTTTCTTTATGTTCAGGGTGTGGAAGGCCATTCGATGTGTGAACGTGAACCGAAAGCCAAACAAAAGTTTTTCTTTTCCAATTTTTTTATTTTTTTCCCAACAAAAAAATATACAAGAAAATTAATCTCTATTCTTCCTTTAAATTCGTTAACAAAATAAAATTAAGAAAATTTATAAATTCGATAAATGAAAAATGGTGCCGTTTAAATAAAATACTGGAAAAAAAAATTAAAAACGGACCTTCCTGCTTAAACACGGAATTTCTTTTCCAAAATAAAAATTTCTGCAATGATTTTCATGGTAAGTTCTTTGAAAATTGAAATGAAAATTAAAATTAAAATTGAAAAATAATTCGATTGAATTATCTAATTAGTTTGTTTGCCAAATAAATTTTTTGGGATTTTTTTTCCTCTGTTTCAGGTCATATAACTGTACATCTATATTATGTAACCACACCCAAAAATGCTTCATTATTAATTGGCAAACAAAAGGCAATTTGACAACCCAGCGCGACATAAAATGAAACTTCTCTATCTATCATTCCTTCTGCTCCATCTGTTGCCACCGACCAATCAATGGCGATCCAAAAATCATGATCTAAAGAGTGTGTTGTCGTCACGAAAGGAAACAAATCGATCGGATCGTATTACAACGAATCAACGTATCGCTGGCGAACAATATAATATCGGATTGATTGCGCCGCATACAAATTTCGGTAAGCGGGATTATTTACGGGCCATCGGTTATGCAATTGCCGAATTGCAACGGATGAAAGGAACGAAATTAAGTTTCCTAAATGAGTCGGCGTTTTCATCCAACAATGTTCACTTTCATATGATGTCGTTGACACCAAGTCCGACCAGTAAGTTGTATTTAAAATAAGATTTTTCAAATAGATTGTAAGAGTGTCAGTTAGTCAACCTTAGATGAGTTTAAGAAAAAAGAGAAATGCGTGTCTGTATTTTAAATGAAATCATCTCCTGCTTCCGATTCACGGCTCATTACAATAAAATCCATCGCTCTTTCTCCATGCCGATTTCTCCATGACGACAGAAAAGACCAATCTCGTCTCTTTTGAATGGTTAAAATGTAAGTACAGAACCTGAGTATGTGACGGTTAAAAATTCTTGCAAATATTCATCCCATCTTTCCAATATCCCCTATAACGCG
>JANTOP010088118.1:0-10709 GCA_027564815.1 Symmerus nobilis
TTTCGGCCTGAAATTTTATCTAAATATGTGCTTTCAATGAGCTTTCGAAATTTTTCAAACATTAAAATTTCACAAGAAGACCGATATCTGGATAATAAATTGGAAAATAGATTTTAAAACGCATAGAATGAAGCTCTAAACTTTAAGTTTTCTTTAACCCTACAGTGGGTTAATAAAGTTTTTAACGAAAATGTCATATTTTATTTCATATTTCTATTTAAAGATTAGATTCTAAATTATTTGAAATTATACTTTAATTTTAAGCTTTCAATGAGCTTTCGAATTTTTTGAGATTTTTTTAGGAAAATTTGAAATTGTGTTAATCTGTATAGAAAATAGATTTTTAAACGTAAAATATTAACTTCGAAACTCAGAGCTATCGTTAAGCTTTTAATAGTTTGGATAAACTACGTACGAAAATTCCATATTTCATTTAATGAATGGAAAAAAAATCGATTCCAAATTATATAAAATGACATTTTAATTTTAAGCTTTGAAAGAGCTTTGTAGATTTTTAAAGCATTATTTTCGAAATAGTTGAAATTTTGTTAATTGAAAGTTATCTGGATAGAAAATAGATTTTTAAACGTAAAGAGTTAAACTCAAAATTTTTGAACTTTCGTTGCGCTATTAATAGTTTGGGTAAGCTTTCTGCGAAAATTCCACATTTCATTTAAATTAAATAAATCGGTAAAAAATCGATTCCAAATTATATAAAATGGCATTTTAATTTTAAGCTTTCAATGAGCTTTCGAGAATTTTTTGAGCTTTTGTCGAAAAAGTTGAAATTTGTTTAAGGGATCGTTATCTGTATAAAAATAGATTTTAAAACGTTAAAAATAAGGTTCGGAAAAGAGAGCTTTCTGGAAGCTTTTAAATTTTTGCGGAGCTTTTGTGCGAAAAGTTTAGTTTTGATATTTTGGTACTTATTCTCAACTAATTTACAAACTTCCGGCGTCATTACATTTTTTTGAATTCGAAGAAAATAACCGGGAAATCCAGATCAAATGTCGAGATGTCCGATATTCAAATTTCACGGTGCGAACCTTTACGGATTTCTGATTTTTCTTATATAAATTTCAACATTTCCGAAATATTAAATTTTTGTATTTTTCCCTAACTGTCAAAGCAACTTTCTGCATTTTTAGATTTTTTTCCCGTAGAAGGAAAATATAAAATTCTGCACACCTTATGGATATATTGACCGCACACCTTCCTTTAGAAGTTCCTGAGATATTTAATTCAGGAATCGGTCGAGGAAATTTACATGAGGATCTTAACACTGATTTTCATCATAATCATTTAATCGATGCACCCTAATTACCAAAAAACATTTTAAATCGTAGCTCTTAGTCAGAATTAGGATTTTAGTAAATAAATAGACAACTTTTCAAATTTTTGATTTTTAGCAAAATACCTACACTTTTCTTGCCATTTTTCAAAAATGCACCTAGAATCCTGCAATTTTGCACAAGCTTACCCAACCCAAAATTACTAGCAATAATTTCGGTATACGTTTGCTAATGATTATTTTAAGAAAATAATTTTTAATTGTAATAAATCCTGCCTTCGTGACAGGGGCTGTAAACCTATTAGGAATTCCCTTCTTATTTCTGCGGCGCTTAAAGATAAAAATTACAGTTCTCCGTACACTGTTTAAATTTACATTCATAATAAATTTTGTAAATTAAGAAAATCAATTAATTTTGGCTTAATTGATTTCTTGAAATTGACATTTAGTCATTTTAAAAAGAAGCGGATGTCATTTGTCAGAGCTATTAAGCCTGAATTCCCAGGCTTGAATTAATTCAGCTATATAAACGTAGAGTGGCTAGCAAATATCTCGTTACGAGACTGTGCCAAACCCATGCAGATAATGCTGTGTGTATATTTAATTATTTATAGACTATTTATATACACTGTCATATTATAAATAATTAAAATGACAGGTATAATTTGTAGAGAAATTTTTTAGCGAAAGTTTGTCGTTCCAAGTCAAACGCGTTTTATGCAACAAAGTAATTTTGAGATTAAAATTAAAACTCGTACATCGTCTTGCGCAAATTTATAAATTCTTACTATTTGATAATTTAGCTATCATCCTAGCAACTGTCTAATAATGTATAAAATGCTAAAAGAATTTATTTGATGATAACGGTGATTTTATAGGTCATAGTTTTGCATTATATTTTATTAGATTTACATTACAAATATTTATACATTTATCGATATTATTCAATATTTAAAATAAAATCCAAATAAAATTGTGTGAATATAAAGTTAATTAGTTTGGTATATTTGATCCAAATTCTATGATCTCAAAATCCTCTTCATCAAACAAATTCTCGAAAGCAGTTAGCTAGTCGATTTTGCCAAAATACATACCGATTTTGGCATATTAATTATTATTAATTAGCTAATTACCTTAGCTTTCTTATGGAGCTAAAATTACCCTATATCTAGTCTTCCTACTTAATTATTAAAGAATTATAAATTGAGACATGAGATTATTCATAATCATAGATTAGATTGATTTTGATAAATTTGTTCTTGATATTATTACACATACGTTTTACGCTTAAAATCACGTAATTTATTATTTATCAAAACAATCAAATTATTGAGTAATTTTTCCTTATTCAAATGAGTCATTTCGTTACAATGCAAATATATTGCCATGAAAAAATAAAATTGAATAAATTATCGTATAGTTAATTATTAACCTGCAGACAGATTTATACCGAAGCTATTAGAATGAATTTATTTAATTGTCTGTTTATCACTAAGTTTTATTAATTTGCTTTAAATTGAATCACAAAATTCTTTATGCACAATAGAAATAATTTGATCTCTTAAAAATTACAAAATAAAAACTTCAAAATTTTTATATATAAAAATAAAAAATAAAATAAAAAAATTAATTCCTTATACAACTTTGAACTTATATAAAATATTTAATTTAAAATTTACCATCGAAATTACAATCTAAAAAACTTGTTTTACATATTTTGACTAAAAAAATTACAAATCCTTAGATTACAATTGGGATTTATGATTTATTAAAAATGTCTTAAAATTATGAATTTTCTTCTAATTAAATTCTTTTCTAAAATTGATGCAAAAAACCGGTGTTTTATTTAAATATCTAAACAAAAAACGAAATTAAACAATTCTGTAACATACAGAATCGAATGATCCGGTTATTTAAATTGTTAAAAATTCAGCAGTTTTTTTTTTAATTAAATAAATTATTTTATTATTTAATACTGACAACATTTTTCTATATATTGTTTTACTGTAACTCGGTTCGATTTTTACATCGGTTGTCCTTAAGGGACACCCGATGGATTCTATTCATTTTAATTATATATTTAAATTACAAACTATAGAACATTGGTATTGTATTTGTTAAAGTACATAAATTATTATTAACAATTGATTGTGGTCGTTGATTATCACAAATTTTCATATCCGTCCGCTTTGGCCATGGTACGGTCTGTCAAACAGGTATATTTGGATCGTCTGTCAAACTTGTAACGGATTTTGAGGCAATCAATTGATTACCAATGGTTGTATTTGGCAATTCGATTAATGAACCTGTTTTATTCAAATATTTATCAAATTAATTTTATTTCCAGGATATTTTTTAACAATTTATTTTACCCGTTTCAATATCATTACCCGTACGTGTACTTGAATTTCTTTGGCGACAAATGTACGGTGATGACAGAGGTGAATTTTGTTGTGTCTAAAAAAAAACAGAAAAAAAAGAAACAAGAACTCTAAGTGTTGTCCCGTTTTGTTTAATCAATAAAAAACTATTAATAGAACCGGGAAAAGGATTCTCAGTAAATATGTTACCATATCACTTCAAACTGTCAAAAATATAAAGAATCAAACGAATCGTATAACGTCAAAAATTTTGACATTTCGAGTTAATCTGTCAAAAAATAAATCGAATAAAGAAAAGAAAATTATAGGAGTTTTTTCTGATTTTAATTACAAAAAAATTTAAAAAATAAATAAATTATACAATAAATTTGTTTTTATAATAAATTATGACTTTTAAAAATGAGATATTTTGAATTTTCTTTGGCGTCTCCGTCAAAAGACATTAATGCATAAGAAATCATACTAAATTATTTTTGTTTATGCGACAAACCTTATTATTATTTTGGCAGCAGGTTGCTCTCATACAATTCTCATCCGTTATCGGACAATCGAGGGCACAGTCTTGTGAACGACTTAAATTATTCAACTGTTCGCTGATTCCATCTATCGACCAAAATTTTAAGATCATTTTCAAATCCGATCAATTGAATAAAAATGAATTGCACTCACCCGTCAGCATACTTTCCAATTCAACAAATTCCGGTTGGATGGTTGTCGAATGGATACCCTCATTATGAAAGAATTCCTTAACCTTCTCGGCGATTTTCATGTATTCGGGTAGGTTACGGCATCGTATGTGAGCCGATGCAATGATACGATCCCCAGCTAATTGCCATACATGAAATTCATGAACGGCTAGTACACCGTCAACCTTTTCGAGGAGACGCTGTTGTATGGCGTCCACCTACAAAATAAAAGTTCGTAAATAATTCGAATGGTTCGAAATTGATATTACGAGAAACCTGAATATGTGTAGGAACTGTTTGTAATAAAATTAATGCTGATTCGCGAAGTAATGGCCATACAGTCTGTAATATTAATGCTACTAAAATTATTGATAAAGCCGGATCCATGTAAAATTTATATTCCCATTCAGTCAACCAGACAATCTGTTTCATTAAATTAAATAATTAAACCAAATCTCATTTAATTTGAAATTTCGTACCAAAGCACTTATGATGACAATGACACTTCCTAGAGCGTCACTTAACACATGTAAGAAAGCTCCTCGCATATTCATCTGTGACGAACCATGACTATGACCGTGTGCACCAACCACAACCTTTTTAACCGCCACCTTATCATCCTTAACAGCCTCATTCTGATACATAAACGAATTGTTCTCATTGTCATCGGAACTGTTCGTTAATTGGGACAGTCGATTATTATTCGTTTGGGCGGTTAAATTCCCGCCATGCGAATGACCATGGTGACCGCCATGTTCTAAAAAATCATAAAATGGTGGAGTCAATTGGTTTGTTAAATAGCAGGACGTGAAGTATACCATATAAAAGAACCAATCCGATAACATTTACGAGTAGACCGATACAACCAACAGCGACTAATAATTTTGGCTGGTGGATCGGTTCATATTCGATGAATCGTTTACACGATTCAATTGTTATACTAAAACATAAAGCAACTAAAAATACTGCATTTACTAAAGCACCCAACACTTCAGCTCGGGCCCATCCAAATGTGTTCTTTGACCATTTTTTCGGTGACATCTAAAATTCGATAATTTAATTAATATTCGATTAAAATATATTTGGTTTATTAATTTACCTTGACCGATAGGAATGAAATAACGAGCGCTGCTATATCGCCCAACATATGAAAACTATCGGCGACCAATGCCATTGAATTGGTCACGTAACCGACGATTATTTCAACGAAAAAAAAACCAATCGTCAACCATAACATTGTCAGTAGACGACATTTTCGTCCAGAATATTTTCCCATAATTTTTATCTTATCTTATCCAGCCACTTTCTACTTCCGTTCTCGTCTATAATTTATTTTGTGGTTTTGGTGTTTCTTAATCAATTTTTGTTTGGATACGCCACCATGAAACCTCGACACTTCCTTGTGAAATTCTCTTGTCTGACGACCAGGAAAACTAGAAAGAAAATTTTGTTTTTCATTTAGTTTAGGATTTTTCTTTATTAAAATGACGTCGGTATTTAATAGGCAAATAAAATGATACACAGAAATTGTTGATTAATATTTCTGATGTCCAACAGCACACTTAACACTCGATTAACGAAACATGTATGAATTTAAGTCAGGTTCCATTTCAGATTTCTGCAACAAATTATTAAACTATAGCTTTGGTGAAAGATGCTAGTTAATTTGCAGAAATTCAAAACTCACCAACTATCTACTATTATGACCTAATTCAATCGAAAGTACTTGTTATGTTAAGAATCTACAGAGTTTTGAGTTAGATAGCAGAACACGTACTCAAGACAAGCCCAGCAGGAAACGGAAAATGAAAGCAATCAGGATAGAAATCCTGGGTAGAATAATAAGCTCTCCAAACAGAGGGATCACGATTACGATTAAGAAAATTCTCCAATAAGTCTAATGATTTTGTAGCTTCTTCCTAACAATTCCAATAGTTGAATGGTAAAGTTTATCTCGTTGAAACTGAACCCAAGTTATCAACCTGACGATTATTCGGCCCAAATGTAGGCCGACTAACATAGTTAATTAGAAAACAAACTCCTCAGACTCAGTAACTCCAATTTTCCATACAGAAAAATAATTTAAAACACTGAAATTGGACTACCAGAGGATGTACGCATTAGCCGGCGAGGCAAGTTATCTAAATTTACCGTTAGTATATTCAAATATCGAAGGGCAAGCCACTTACTTTAATATATCGCCAAGCGAATTGGAAAATTATCAAGGTAGGGGGGCCTCAGCCGCAAGCAAATTTTAATTTCTGCTAGCCAATTTATTAAAATTGACCGTGATTAGGTAAAACCCGTAATTATCTAAATTTGCTTATCAAAATAATCAGGCAATTCACTCAACTTTTGTCGAAATTATCTAAATTTGATGATAAGCAAATCATCTATGTTTGGCCAACCAGCAAACTATGGAAATTTTAAAAACTCGCGGATAAAAAATTACCCTGACAAAGATATTCTGTTATTCGGATTCTCGAATGAACCAATGAATACTAACTCCTTATCCTACACATAATTAGTAGACTTTATCGCCGACTCCTCGCCTTTTCTGCTAATTTCTCCCGATTTTTGTCTATATACGTTGAGATATTCCAAGAAAAGTGGAACAAAAAGCGGGAAAATGTAGAAATTCTAGAAAGGTTTAAAATAAATGTGGTTAAATCAGGAAATAGGGAGGGAGTCGGAAAGATTCGGGATAAATAGAGGAAAATTCAGGAAAAATGTTTGTAAAGTCCGAAAAAATCATTAAAAGCAGTACTAAGTCGGGAGAAGGATGATCTTTCCTCCGGATTTTTAACTAATTCCTGACTGTTCCCAAATTTTCCGCACGTTTTTCTGCATTTTTTCTCTATCATATCTATAATGTTGGATATCATTTAAATGACTTTCCTGTATTTAACCGATCTACTTTTGAATTATATTCGTCAAAGTAAGATCAATAAAATCGAATCTTAATTTTCTCGACTTTTCCCTGTCTATTTTCGGACATTCCCAATTTTCTTCCGATATTTCAAGATATTTTGGCCACTTCTTTAAACTGATTGAACGACTTGCCTTTAACAGAAATTTCTTCCCTACTTTTTCTAATATTTCTCTAGCTCTCCGACTTTTTTTCGAATTTATTTCTTATCTTTCCCGTCATTTTATCGGATTTTTCGGCAAACCAACCAGAATTTTTTGCAAAGTTCAAATGGTGTAATGGGTCCACCTTCCCGATGTCTTCAAGTTCTCTGCAGAACCTATACCCCATGTTTGAGAGTTGTCCTTCTTGAAATGCCGGACATGCACAGAGGAGGTGTTTTATACGTTTTCTGGATCCTCCCAAACCTTTAGCTGCGGCGAAAATCATTTATAAGAACACCGTATCTGTTGGCCATGGTACCAATAATACAGTGTCTGGTAATGATAACGCCCAATAGTCTGGTCGCCTATCTGTTTAGCTTTTATCAGGCCATAGCTGCCTGGTGATAACGCAACTGTCGATACTTTTCAATGCTGCGTTGGGGAGATCAATGGCTAAGTCCTTAAAGTTTTTAAGTACTAGAGTTGTAGTGCGATTTTGACATTTGGATCAGCTAGCCCTCCACTTATAGTTGAACCCAGTTAAGCAAGTTCATCGACCTTTTCCTTACGAACAGCAGATGTCTACTTTCCTGGGTTTTCCTACGTAGAGTGTAATCTTCGTATCAGGAAGCTCTTTACTTGACAGCAGTTCTACCGCATTCTTTATTGCAAAACATTCCGCTTGGAAGACACTGCAGCTATCCGGTAGTCTACAGTTGAGTAAACCCTTGCTCCCATACCGTCAATCGTCGTAGATCCGTTAGTGAAAATAGGAATTCCGTTATCTCGCATAATAGAGTTCGAATCCCACGATTTCCTATCTGTCCTGGGAGAGTTTTAGTCGATGGGGAGTCGAGTAAAAATTCATACATATTTTTATCTGTGCAGCGTGTTTTTAATCGACTCGACTCGACATCGACTAAAAAACTCCCAGGGCTGAATGTCATATTGAACCTTAAAATCGTAACATATTATGATACAGTCGGTCTGCATCGGAGCAACTAATCCCTTGAATTGGCAGAATATTCTGCTATGACAGGGTCTACCCCCTAGAGGAGGTATACTATAACTAATATTAACTCTAGTATTTTATAGTATTGTAGCTGGAGCAATCATATATTCAAAAATATCAACAAGTATTTTCAGTGGATTGCACATGCAAAATTTATTGAACAAAAAGAACACCTTAACTGGATAAAATCAATTTAAATTCTTAACAAATTAATTCTGGTAATTCTTTTGTAATTATCATCTAATTAACTCAGACCCTTAAAATTTGGCACAGATATTCGTGAGGATTAAATTTTTAAATATTTCCAGTCTCTTATACCTAAAAATGGCTAACAGAATTTTGTAGAATAATAATATTAAATTAATTAATAATTACTTACAAATTCTTAAATAATTATTAAATAAATTAATAGAATTAAAATCAATTAACATTAATAAAGGCTGAAGATTTTGAATTAAAATATAATTCTCATAATTTGTATAAATAAAAAGAAGCGGAAATACTTTCATTCGAAAATTATACTTATTCAAGGATCAAGTGTAACGGAAAAAAAATTCCTTTCTTCCTCCTTCCGAATACATTTTGCTTATTTATAAATTGTCATCCTGGAAGAAAATATTGACTATTTCTTTTCATGAAAACTCCCATAAAATACATTTTTTTTTCAATTATTTTCTTTTACACTTTTCTTTCTTTTTACTAAAAATTTTCAGAAGAAAATTGAAACAAAAGAAAATCTTTTCGATTTGTATGGGTAATTTTCCGAGTTTTCGCACCCATACAAAATGAGTTTATTGAACTTGAAAAACGTGTGTAAGCAAAACGTTGAAAATTTTGGGTGGAGAGACAGGAGGCTTAAGACGAATGAATGGAATATTTCATTTGTATTAAGTCTCACCGATATCATAAAGTTCCTTACCCTAATCGGTCTTACCGTTCCGATAATCGATTTAGTCTGATAGCTGATTGTACAATATTAGAAATTTTTTAAAGATAAGATTACACAATTCACATTGCTCACCTTTTTTTCCAAATTAAAATTAAACAATAGTTTTGCAAGTGTCCTAATTTTCCTCTAATATTTCTTTTCTTTATCAAAACGAAATGAAATTTAATTGTTCGTCTTATCGCTTATCACAATTGTTAATTAAAAATTGAGACAAGGACGGGCAATAAACAATTAGTGAAAACGAATTTTCATGGTTTAATGAATTATAGGTTTCATTGAAGAAAAAAAATAATAAGAAATTTAATTGCAATTCAACTGACCTGAAACGCCCTTTTAATCAGTCTAATGTAAGGATGTAATAATACCCTTTGAATACAATATTGTGGGTAACCATGCTATAAGAACAGTTAGATATTATTTGTCTGTGAAATAAGATGAAAGATTTTGATGAAAAGTAATCTGCACGTCTAATTAAATATAACAAATGATTAATAAACTATAGTTTGTTGATTTAATTCTATTTATTTATTTATCACAATGATAAGAATGAATATTTGTTTAAATAGCCTACATTTTTAAATTTGTAATTAAAAAAAATATGGTGACCCATCGTTATCGTTCGTCGAATAACATCGGAAATGAATGGTATACGCAGTATGTGGATATTCGCCTTTTACGATAATAATGGACCGCTTTTGACTAGCACGCTTTCTTCAATCGGCTTTCAAAAATCGGTTGTTTTCAGGGAAATTGTAATAATTTTTGGTGTGAATTCAAATAGAGGATGACCTACGTGATCTATCCTATACCTTAAGATCAGGGGGTCCTACCAACTTATATGATTAAAATCCCCATAAAATTCGACTTGATCGAAATTATCGTAAGAATTTCTAATCTAACGATGGGAAAATATTTCTAAGTTATTTACGATGAGTTTTTATTAACAACATTTTCTCAAAAAATTAACCGTTTTGAATTCTTTCATATTTTTTTTTAACAAATACTGATAGTTTCGTACATTTTGTGGAATAGTAAAATTTCCGGGAAATTTTCTTTGGGAACCGGAAAATCTGGTTACGTGGAAATAAACCTAACGGTCAAACAAAGAAATTGTGGAAGAAACTTTTCCATAAAATTCATCTCCCGATTTTAGGGGGGTCAGGATATAAGGCTTTGAAAAAGTTACATTTTTTTGAAAAATGGTAATAACTTAACGGAAAATTTAAAATTTGGAAATCTGAAAACGTATGGAAATAGGGTATAATCAGATTGATCTGTCAGTACTTCCGCCTCTCCTCCCCCTCCCCTATCCCCTCGA
>JANTOP010088129.1:0-20234 GCA_027564815.1 Symmerus nobilis
ATTCAAAGTTATTAAATAACATAATTTGAGTTAGAAATTTGCAGCAATAAAAATTGGTTACGATTTTGTTGATATTTTAGGTGCGCTCTGCGATCACCTTCTGCGCATTAGATTCGACGCCACTGAAGTGGAGATACATATACTGAAAAGACTCGGTTCAACAAAATTTTGTATAAATCAAATAAACAATAACAATCAAATTAAAAACATGTAATTTTTGTCTGTTTATATATTACACTTTCTTTCCAGAACACAAGTGGGTCACCTGAAATTATCAAATGGGTCACTCGGTGACCTGCGGGTCATAGGTTGCCGACCCTTGGTGTAGAGCTTCTCTCACACATTGAACCAAAATATAAGTGCCAACTTATAGCTTGAAATGTCTTCTTTAATATGCATACTTTTTTTATTATTTAATTTCATGTTATGTGACTCAATTATGTATATTAAACAGTACACATATTTTCTTGTCACAAGTGGTAACAAAAGATCTAGAAATTAAGATAAGTCTTGGTGAACTAAACTTATCGACTTAATATTTTGTATTTTTTAATTCATATAACCATTGTTAGATAGCGAAAGCTCATTGATCTCGTCGATCGGATCTTAAACCTAATTTAAAAGTGTCACAAGTGGTAACAGTAAAGTAACCATTTATATCAGCATTTATAACTATTGTTTCAATCATTTAATATTTTTTTGGTCATAAATTGGTCATATTTATAATAAGTTAAGGAGGTAACCGACGAAATATTGAGAAAAAAAAATTCATTTGTTTTTTATTTTATTTTATTATTCTAGACTCATTTTTGCACAGATAAGAAAATAATATTTTTCCGATGTTTTTTCATTTTTATTTTTTAATATCTTAGCTTGTAAAAAAATATTAAAATTCGACCCACCCAGGAGTTCCTAAATATATTCTAAGAAATTAATTTTTTTTCAACATTTCGTCGGTTACCTCCTTAAGTGAATAAAAGGCTATTGAGCATACGTGACATGTTAATTTTTCAACCGCTCATGCCAAATAAAATTCGAAAATAACCTGGTTTATGACGTTCAGAGGCTACCTGGCGTCATCGTATTACTAGATGGCCAATTTCGCAGGATCAAGTTCATTAATAATGTCAGCAGGATCAAGGATTAATTGTGCATAGTCAAGGATGTCAGCAAGTCCAGACAGATTTAGCCTACAAAGAATGATTTTGATTGGATTGACTTCAAGTCAATTCTTTCCACCATAAAAAGCCATCAATACATACATTGCAAGCTTAAGAGTACAATCGATTAAGTGACCTTTACATTGAAATCTAGGCTCTTACTGTCTTCTATATATTTAAAAATCACTTGTATCTTTTGTCACAAGTGGTAACGTCACAAGTGGTAACGCGTATTTCCTTCTTTAAATGGCTATTACGAATTATTAACAGTATTATATCTTGTGACAATATTTAATAATTACTTAATTATGTTTAAATAAATAAATATATAAATAAATAAATAAATCGTTTTAAAAAAACACATGTTTTATATGAGATCCTTCCTCGTCACAAGTCCTAACGCTCTGTCAACATCCTTTTGGGCTATTATCTCTCAATTAAATGTGACGGAAACTAACAAATTATTAACCCAGAACATATATCTCTAACAAATAAAAAAATTAAGATTCTAGATCAATTAGTTAACAAGTTGAGAGCACTTAAAGTTGAAATTGTTTGCAAATTGTCACAAGTGGTAACATGGACTGACCCATATTACATTTAAAGTATTACACTGCAACTGCAACAAGGATATAGCAAAAATTTTTTTTGCTCTTAAATAAGGACGATGAGGAGTTCAGGGACATACCGACATCGGTCATCTATAATTTTCATGTATTTTTCTAACTTTTTTCCGACTTATACTAAACTGCTTCACTCTTTCTCCACTTTATTATTTTAATCTGTCTCCCGTCTATTTCTGGGTGTTTCTTACTTTACTTTTAACTTTTACAATAACTCACAAATTATTGTGAATTTTTTCCAATTTTTCGCCGTAATTTTCTAACATTTCCAACTGTTCTAAAAATTGTCCATGGTTTTTCTAAACATGTTCTACATCTATGTTAGTGGGGAATAAACTTTGTTGAAACGGTTAAATGAATAATATAATCTAATTTAATCTTGATCGGAGGGGAAGGTTAGAAGTTTTGACAAATCAATCTGAGTATCCCCTACTTGGATACATTTTCGAATTTTCTAATTATAAATTTCCCAGGAAATTATGACCATTTTTCAAAAAAGGGGCAATTTTTTATAAGAGAACATTTATCCCCCCCCCCCCCTCTCCTAAAATCAGGGGATGAATTTCTTCATTCGAGTCTTAAGTTTCCTCGGTCTGGAAATTTAAATTGTCCACAAGATACTAGTCAGTAAAATCGTAAAAAGTCGATGAAATTTTGGTAAGAATAACGAAAAAATTCAGAATGGTTAATTTTTTTGAAAAAATTGTCTTAATAAAAACTCTTCGTAAATAACTTAGAAATGTTTTTCTCATCGTAAGATTAGAAAATTTTTGAAAAAAAAATGTTCCTTAGAAATATCTGTGGCTCCAAGCATTAACCGCTTAAGTGGACTTGAGACGAAATTGAGTTATGAACACCATCATATTCTCTATATACGTTTGCGTATACCCACAAAAATTCTCAACCGAATTCTTTAATTTGACCAAAATATAGCTAAATATTTGAAGAAATGCAAAACCGCGTAAGTTCATGTATCGGAATAAATTTATAAAACTTTAAATCGCTCTCCTGAAAAATTGCAAAAAACGACTTAAGCAGTTAATGCTTGGAGCCACAGATATGTTGCGAAAATTACAATAAAAAATGTATCAATTTTATTGAATTTTGTTCAAGTCAAATTTGAAGAGAATTTTAAACACATAAGTTGATAGGTGAACCCCTCATCTCAAGGTATTGATAGATCACGTAGGTCGTTCTTACCATTTAATTTGGCGGAAAATTATAATAATTTCATATTCTTATATCAACTGCACGCCGCTGATTTGAATGAACATTTTAGGACTAGGATTGCTGGGAAGAAATTATAATAATTCTCCACATAGAAAGATTCGTTGGACTTAATCCATTCCTCCAAACAAAAATTAAAATTCCCAGCATGCCTGGCATAGATTGCCAAAATTGAGATAAACTCGCGTGAGAAATAGCCAATTCGGCGACACGCAGGAAAGCAGCAGGTAAAATCATAAAAATTCTATTGCCGTAGGAATAGTCGAGAGAATGCCAGGCAAGCTAAAGAAAGTCCATAAGAGCCAGAAATAGTAAAGAAAAATCAAAGGAAAAGTCGGGACTCGACCATTTCCAGTAATTTTCCGTAATTTTCCGGCCTTTCACCAACTGATATAATAAATTAACTATTTTCAATGTTAAGTCGAAATAATAAATAATTAAAATCAGAGGTAATAAATTTATTTAAATAATTTTTATTCAATAAAATTTAAGTTATAAAATTGGATGAATTTTGAATCCTAAATAAATAACGATTCCATTTTGTCCATTAATTTCTTGAGTTTCCCCGATATTTTTAGATGTCTCGGAACTCTTTCAAATTTTCAGGACTTTCTTGATTTGTTCATCCATTTCCTCTAATTTTTAAAAAATTTGTCGGTTTTTCAGAAATATCTTTTTAGCTTCTCCGACTCTGCTGATTTCTTTCTAACGTTCATGAAATTTTCTTGACTTTTCTAGACTTTTCCAATCTCCTTTGCTTGTTTTCGCATTTAGTCGGCTTCTTTATGTCTTACGTTTTTTTTTAATACTATTCCCCGACATTTTCCACTTTTTCTTATTTTTCTGGATTTTCTGACTTTTTAAAGCGGCTTTTTCAGAATCATTACTAATTTTCCTAAAGTTCCCTCTACCATGTTCCTATCTTCTTGCGAATGGTTTACAAAATTTATGTTAAGCATTTTAAATTTTTTATTCGACTTTTCGGTATCTTCTCGTCTGTTTCCGAATGTATCCGATTTTTTATTGACAACAATTCCATTCCAATTCTCTTGACTTTATCCGATTTTTCGCGGACTTCTAAAACAATTTCCTAACATTCTAACATTTTGAATGATCTAAACTTCTGGTCGAATTTCTCAGATATTTTTCAACTTTTTAATTTCTCGATTTTCCGAATTTTTCCAGCGATTTTTATCTTATATTTTCTAGAATTAAAGTAAAATGAATGAATTAAAGTAAAAAAAAAACCACAGATTGAGTCGTAGTCCTCCAGGAAATCAACGGCAGCCGGTAATTAATTATTCGAATTATAAATATTGATTAAATGTAGAAACGTAGAAAATTATATCGTAAAACTTTTAGCTTTCTTTGAGCCTTTAATTTTTCGCCGATCTTTTGAATGAAAATTACAAATTTCATTCCAATTTGATTAATCGAAAGGAAAACAGATTTCAAAAAATCGAACTTTAATTTCAATTAAAAGCTTTCAGTAAGCTTTAGTTAGAGAAAATTCTATATGTGATTAACATAAAATTGTTTGGATGGAAAACAGATTTCAATGCGTATAAAATTATATCTAGAATCAAAAGATTTTATTGAGCTTTTAAGTTTTCGCTGAGCTTTTCAAGGAAAACTTCTGATTTGATTTAAAAGTAATTAATCGAACGGAAAATAGATTTCAAAAATGCCAATTTAAATTTTTATTAAAAGCTTTCAGTAAGCTTATCGATTGTTTAGATTTGCTATTGTTCGAGAAAATTTTATATGTGGTTAACATCAAATTGTTTCGATGAAAAGTAGATTTCAAATCGTATATAGTTGTATCTAGAATCAAAAGCTTTCATTAAGCTTTTAAGTTTTAACCGAGCTTTTGAAAGAAAATTTCAAATAAATGATGGATAAAGTAAAAAACAGACTAAAATTTTAATGTTTGGAAAAAAGCTTTCAGTAAGCTTTTGTTGAAAAAAATTCAAATTACTTATCTGTCAAAAACTTACTCTTTTTCTTGGTTTTTATATATTTTAATTTATTTATTTTTTTATTTATTTAGACATTTTGTTGCCGATTTGTAGCCATTTTGATTTATTTGTAATTCCAAATTAAATAATTAATTACAAAGTACAAAAGTTTAGCTTCATTATATTGAAATATTTCTAAGAAGCTAAAATTAAGTTTAGATTGGACCTTTGTATCAACCTCAAGGTGTGCTTTAACTTATAAAATAAAAATAAAGAAAATAATAAAATTTCAAATATTACAGCTTACATACTAATTGCGTTTGGATGCCGTGAACACTAATGGCAATTCTAGCGAGCCATGCTTGTATCATGCAATCTGAGCATACTCCAGAGCTAATTTAATAGGTGTAGATTTTCTAGCAACAGTTATACAAGGGAGAATACCGTATAGAATATTGGATGAGTATACTTCTAAAATGGATAAGTTTAAACTTATTCGCATTAAGACTTAGTTTATTGACGCTAAAGAACTTAGAGATTAGAGATAGGTCATTTCGTAACGCTAATATATTAGTACTAATATTAGGTGCACTATGAAAAATCGCGGAATCATCTGCATAGAGATATAGATTGGATTTTAAGTTTAAATTATATATGTCGTTGATGTAAACTAGGAAAAGGAGCGGGATTAGTACACTGTCCTTTTGGAACACCGGTTCTAATACATAAGATATCACTAGCTGTGTTATTGACGTTGACGAGTTGTTTTCTATTGGTAAGATAATCATTTATTAAGGAAGAAGCAACACCCCATGTCAACACAGTCAAAGGCATTCGATAGGTCCAAAAATAGGCCACTAACTATATTGCTTTTGTCAATTGATAAAATCATTAACCAGTTCTAGGGCCGCCGTTTGGGTACCACATGCAGGACGAAAACCATATGGTTTAGTGAAGAAGAAATTTTGATTTGAGAAATCATTTTCTAAGCGCTTATATAATATTCTTTCGAAGATTTTGTTAGTAATAGGGAGTACCGAAATAGGACGATAATTTGACACTTGTGTATGCGAGCCTGATTTATATATCGGAGTTACTTTAGCTATTTTTAAACTATCCGGATATCTACCCGTGGGTAGACAGTTATTTATGTTACGAGTTCGATACGGCAGTATATTTGGCAGGCATTTTTTTAGCATAGTGGATGAAATCCCATCGTGACCAACGCCTTTATAAGGATTATGTTTTTCAATGAGCAGAGCAATCTCGATTTCATCAGTTGGAAGCAAGAATATATTAGTATTATATGTCTTTATAGTATTAAATTCATTAATGCTGCTTCCAGGATTAGTTAATCATCTTCTTTTTATTTATATTTTAGGTCTAATCATTAGCACTATAAGACGTGTTTGGGACAATTCGACCATATAGCCAGCCAACTTTGTGACTTTGTGAGCAGTAGCTTCGCAAATAAATATTGTTACGAAATAGAAAAACACTCATATCAGTCAGTATTATCAAAAGATGATTAGAAAACTAGATTATAGAACGATTGAAAACACTTTGGAAAAACTATAAGGAAATTGAACACTAGCTCTAGAAAATAGAACCGAATGATGCCTATAAAAAGGGAGATTTTGGAATAAAACTAATCAATTTTATTCGAACAACAGAACTGGAAAGTTCTGCTTGTGAGCTAATAATAATAAGTTAATAAATTACTTTCTGGAAATACAAATCTAAACGAACTCTAAGAAAAAGGAGCAACCGTTACAATATATGTATTTTGTATTTGACTGATTTTTATTTAAAAGCAAGAAACCTGCAGGCATACCTAAGTAGTAAAGATGTTAAGATCCATTCTCAATGCAAACAAGAAATAAAAATAGGGCCTAGACGTTCCAAACAAATAGATATCAGAAATGGGAAATATCATGGTAAAATTGATGAGGATCTTAACAATTCCAAATTAATTGGAAAATTTAATGAAAATTCATTGAATGACTGAAATCAGATAACTTCATGAAAATAGGGACATTTTATTGTCATCGGGACCTCGATTATTATTATTTTATTATTTTATTGGAGTTTTTAATATAAATTTTGGAATATCGAATGGTATCCCGATATTAGATATTTTATTAGGGGATGTTAGATATTTGTACGGACTCCTATATTTGCATTTATTTTATGAAAATTAAATCCAATAAATGATCTATCACGTAGCAAGCTGCTGTGCCTATAAGAATCCCAAGCTCTTGGTATCAAAATACTTTCTGGAACCTATTTAAATACCGTTCCTATAAAAGGTCGGTAAAAAAGTAGTAAAAAATCTGGGGGGGGGGGGGGAAAGTTGGGCAAAGACCAAGAATTATTCCAGAATAGTGGATATGATTTTTGAATTCCTATCAAATTCTACCAAATAATTTTATAAATCTAAAGGATAAAATCTCAAAAAAAGAAAAATTACATTTTATCGACTTTCATTTAGCATTCCACTGACAAAGTATTTTCAGAATATCAAAATCTTCTCCAAAAAGAAATATTCCACAAAGAAATAAATGAAATCACCCTCCGAATAAAATAAAAAGAATAAAAATTCCGAAATATTTAGAGATTTAAAATATGTCAATATTTTGGATAAATTTCAACTATAGGAAATGTCTTATCTAGAAAAATGCAGACAATTTTTGGAAAGTTTTGGATATGGATTTATTTAGGGGATGGATTTTGAGCGGGATCATTATCAGCATAATTTTGTTCAGAAAAAAGATAAAATTGATTGCTTTGAAAAAAATTGTTTTTTGAAGAAATAGCAGGAAATTTATCGAGTAATTTTTAAACAAAGAGGACATTTGGGGGGTTTATTGGTGGGGAATTAAATTTGAAAATGATTTTTTTCTAACTATTTCAAAATTTTGAAAAATCAATACATATTGGAATTTTTTTCAAGGCGATCCGTACGGAGTCATGTAAATAATTCTCGTCATTTTCATCACTGCTTCCTTATGAGAAATTATTATTTTGGGACTGATACATGTTTTATACTGGACATTTGATAAAGGATTTTTTTTGAGGATATTCATAAATTTTTAAAAGGGATCTTGTGCATAAGTCCTAATCTCGTCCATAATCCTACAAATTATAAATTATATCAATTTTTATTCGTATTTTCTGTATAATTCGTATGTCTTTTTATTCGTTTAACTTAACCATATTTTAAAAATTTTTTTAATTGCATCCTTTCCTATTATATTTAAATTATATTGCTAAGAATTTAAATATAAAATAACAACTAAATTAAAATATGATATGCTGGAAAAATACTAATTATTTAATTATATGTTTTGCCTCCAATACCATCAATTGTGTTACTGGAGTGAGACTTCTGCCAGAATCCGGATATTCAATTACATTTAACATAATTAAGATAAATAAAATTAATTCGACAAATCTATATTTAAAAATGCAATTAAAAAAAATAATTATATTCTTTTAATTGTATTTACCAACATAATACAATTTGTAGAGCCGAAAAATGTGAAATTACGAATCGTAATTTTGTTAAACATATTTATTGGAAATTGTGGTATGAGATTTGATTTATCCGGCTGAAATTAAATAAACCGCACAACAAAAAAAACCAAATTGCAAAAATGTATAAAATTGCAAAAATCGTTTTTTATTATTGCTATTTGTGGTTTTCCGATATTAATTCAATAAATTCATGGTGGTGAAATAATAATTTGAACACCAGTCAGAATTATGAGAAAAAAATAGGAAATTTTTAAAAAAAATATTCCCTTTATTTTCAGGATAATTAACTTGACTCTTAGTTCAATAGTTATAACAGAAACCTATTAACTATTTATTAATAATCTTTCTTTACACGGTGTAATTTCGAAAATCACGAGTAAATTTAAATTACTAGTAATGTTGATTTAATATTCGGCCAATGTCCAATCCAATATTAAAAATTCATTATAATTTGAGGAAAAAGTTTTGTAATCGGACCCATTTCATGTACCTAATATTCATATAAATCAATTTACCCGTAAATATTCAGTGCTAATGACGGTAAAAATTAAACTTGTAACAACAGAATATGGGGGGGTGGTCTCAAAATATACTGAATGTAACAATGTTAAACAAAATATAAATCTTAGGTATTTGGGGTACGAGGATGAGAATTGTAAAAGGTAATAAAGCCAAACAAGGAACAAGTTTAATATCGTTGGGCATAGAACAGAAAAACCGCAAGGGTATAACATATCCCACCCAATATATAATAACTCATACCAAACCGAGCTATATGGTTAATGGGGATAACGCTTGTATTCAATGGTAAGCCAATTCACTTTTACTTGGCAATGTTCCGGAAATCGAAATTTTATATGGCCATATAAATTGTATATGAAATTGGTATAGTCTCCCTGTTACATTTCGTTGGTAATGTGTTAATATAGACTACACAGGAATACAGAAAATGAATTTACTTAAAAATCGTTAAATGTGTATAACCAAAATAATTGTTGGTGTCTGATGGTATTTGCATATAAAAAGTTATTTTATATAGGAAACGGAACAAAAAAAAAAAAAAATATCAATACGAGCATTTCCCTGTCATACCCGTGTTTGTCTAGCAGGAATATTCAAAAATAAATATTCAAAAATTCATTATTATACAGAATTGGCAACATTTTCAAAAGAGCACGAATATTATCAAATTAGTTAATTTACATAGTAATTTTTTGTTATACAAATTGTTGGATTCAAATTTTTTGCCGGGGGTTTTTTTTAACGAAATATAGTCGTAATATAAAAATTTTATTGATGATATTTTGTATTCGTTTCGTTATAATTAAAGTTGAATTAAACTTTTGATATTTGATGTGTTTTTTATTAATCGAGATCTACTCTAGAGTAAAGACAAAATTTCGGGATGAGTTTAGTTAAACTTTTGCAGTTCATAGAAACAGTGATAGGAAAGCATTACATACGGCAAAGGACTCATTGTAGGCATTCTCAATTACTTAGCAGTAAATGTAAGGTAATTTTAATATAAATCTTATGAAAATATTTAACATAAATAAATTACAATTAACAATTATAGATTTAAACTGGAAATTTAACAGCTGAACGGTGGTCGGTTTTCAGGCATGCGATAACATTACATTCGGACAAATATGGGAAGTGCAAGACAGCTTTCTTGGCATTGAATGTGTTGAAAAATGCACCAAGAATATTGGAGATCGGTTTAATAAAATTACATCGATAATTTTTTATTAGTTGGATTTAGTAATTTAGTTAATTCCTGCTTAATATTTACACCTTATATAAATAGTCAAAATGTAATCTCATTTAATAAAAAATATATACTCCAAGTTAGTCTAAGTTTTAAGATTATTTATTTTGAGAGTTTCAAAAGTAGAATTCAAGACACGAAACCATTCACATTTACTTTCAGTACGAGCGTAAAAACTTTTAGGTGGCCCCCAAAAAATCATTAATTATAAGATAATATTATCATCTCTCTAATAAAGTCTCCAATATAATCCGAAAAATATTAGGTATCCGATTATCCAGATAGTTTAAAGCAAATTACCCATATAATCGAATTAGACCAGTGTTTCTCAAACTTTTTTGGCGAAGTACCCTTTAGTTATTTATATGATTTTAAAGTATACCCCAGTAAAATTTTACATATGGCACATGTAAAAATAAAACATTACCAAATTTTGAAAACTAATAATAAGTTTTTATTAGCTTTTATTTATTATTTGTAAAAAAATGTCAAGGATTGCAATGAGTACTTTCATTTTCTTGTAAAAGATCAATAAGCTGTGAAATTGATCTAAAATTTCCGCATATACATTTCTCGAAAGGGGCAGAATTTGATATACCTAATTCAGCTGGTATATCGTTAAGAGCTTAACAAACTATCAGTTTGCTAGTTTCATTGTATAAGTGAGAGTTTTTACTCCAAACATACTCATACTAACATGATTCGGATCTCAAAACACTTTACAAATTCCCTATAAATACTTATCCAAATGTTCAGGATGCTTTAAAATTCCAATCTAATATATATCCATGATTTTCAGTCAGTTCTTAATTTGAATTAAATTTTTTTTCAAAATTAATTTTCAAAATAAACGGAACAAAAATACGGTTCTTTTTAGGGAGATGAAGGGGAAGGGAATTTTGTTTAATTTTTATAAAAATAATATATTGACAAAAAATGTAAAGAAGAAACTGAATTATTTTAAAACAGAGGGGGAAGTTAGTGGGTAATTCTAGTGTCACATTTTCTTCTCTATCTCCCTGTTTTTAATGAACTTTCGTAAGCTTTCGAGACTTTGAAGCTTTTCAAAGAGAAAATTTCAATTTTCGTTAAAGGACCGATTTCTGGATAGAAAATTGATCCTAAAACGTAAAAGATAAGTTCCATACTTAAAGCTCTCTTGGAGCTTATACGGTTTCGAAGATCTTCTTGCGACAATTTAAAATATCATTTAATACTTTTAAAGTTTTTTTTTTTTTTTGAAAAATTGTGAAATTGCAAATCTTTATCGGGATAGAAAAAAAGGCGTACAAAATTAGGTTTAGAACTTAAAGCTTTCGTTGAGATTAAAGAATGCTTTCGTTGGAGAAAGCATTTTTGCGAAAATTTCATAGCTCATTGCAATTTAATGAATCGCATAAAAATTTGATCCCAAATTATATAAAATAAAACTTTAATTCTAAGCTTTCAATGAGATTTCGGGACTGTTCGGGCATTTTTAGAGCAAATTTCACATTTCGTTAAACAGCCGTTTTCTGGATAGAAAATAGATCTTAAAATGACAGAATTAGGTTTGGAACTTAGAAATTTCGTTTAGGTTAATATGGTTTGGGAAAGTTTTTTTTTGCGAGAACTTCATATGTAATTCGAATTTAGTGAATCGGATAAACATTCCATTCCAAATTATATAAAATTAGATTTTAATTTGAAGCTTACAAAGAGATATCATTTGAGATTATTAAAGCTTGTGTAAGGAGAATTTTAAATTTCTTTAATAGACCGTCATCTGGATAGAAAATAGATTTTAAAATTGAAAAAAAAAGGTTCGGAAAAAGGCTTTGTTAAGATCGCCTTTGAAAATTTCATGTAAATTCAATGGATTCAATAAAATAATTAACTAAAATAATTGGTATTAGAAACCAAACAAACACATATTTTCTTAATTATTTTATTTATTTTTTACTGTATAGGGTAGACTGGGGAGGTTTGACCCTACGGGAGGTTTGACCATATTGGATTTCCAACAATTCTTATATATTTAAAATTTCTTCAATAATGGTTTTTAAAGTCTTGCTATAAATGTAGTTAATTTTCATCATTCGATAATCGAGAAGTTTTTTTTTCATTTTATTGAAAATCGTAAGTAAAAAATTGTCAATTTTAAAAAACTATTTCTTATCGAATATTACTTGTTTTAGTTTAAAAAATAATTTGAGGAAGCGTATAAAAATTTTTCTTTATACTTGTATAACCACTTTTTTAAACATTAGTTTACAAAATGTCCATTTCGGGAGGTTTGACCCTAAATGTTACGGGAGGTTTGACCCTAACAGTTCATTGTAGTGACTAGGAAATTTTTGCTGCCATAATGAAAATAATGCTGCTACGATGAAGATAATGAGTTTGAAGATGGAGAAGAGCTAAGGATAATCTCCTTTGACAAGCAAGGAAAGCCATAAATGCAATTTTTAAAGGGAAATAAATTACCTTTCAATGTTTTTTTGAAAATTACGCTTGTTTATGTGATATTAGGGTCAAACCTCCCCAGCCTACCCTATATTTTTTTTTAAATTAAATACTCGTATTTACTGGCTTTTAGTGCTTTAATGAAATAGAAATCTATTACTTATTTGTCTGCGTAGCAGGCCTATACTCGTATTTTAGTAGGTGTGCTCTGCTGCTTTCTTCTCATTAGACGGCAAGCCACTGTGAAGTACCCTAAATATTTTTTCGCGTACCCTTCAGGGTCGTATTTTTTCGCGTACCCCACTTTGAGGAACATTGAATTAGACGACAAAAAGACAATTTTTTACTTTAATTACAGCCGCTCCTCATATAACGCGGTTTCGCTACAACGAGGTTTTGAAATACGACAACGAGGTCTTTCACTTAAAATTATCCTAGTATTAACATTACGTGGAACAATTGTTGCCGGCCCACAAAACAAATTGGTACGGCCATCAAAATGACGGTTATTTCAAACTTTAAAATTATATAATTTTTAATCTGTTTTTTACATTTATTTATTAAATTTAAAATTTTTATTCAAAAGCTCGGTGAAAACTTAAGATTTTGATTAAAATTCTACGATTTTCATTGGTTTTATTTGCTTTACAGCGAGGATTGGTGGTGTTGGTCTGAAATCCGATTAAAAGCCCTTTTTACTTGTTTAGCTAGATTAATGACATTTGGTACAGCTGTTCCTGAAAGATTAAATGATATATTTGTTATTTCTATACCCAAATTACAATTCTATGTGCTTGAAATTAATTTAAAATAAACAGATGAGAGTGAAAATTTTTTTTTGGACAAAAATTGTCACAAAGGTATACCCAATTTGACTTAACTTATTTTTTTCTAGATAGTAGATGAGTTAAATTAAAAATTAATTTCAGGGTTTGTATTTGTATTTGTTTTATTAAAATTGGGTATCTGGATAAACATTCATTTCAACCAATTACGAGGTTAGTTTTGGAAAATTGATTATTTTTCGCGAGATAAATTTCTAATTTCAATTTATTGTTAAGGAAAGTTAGTCCAATTTAGCTGAACTTATTTTTCCTGGATAGCAGATGAGTTAAATTAAAAACTTATTTTAGGATTTCTAGATCAAAATTACGAATTCTCTTGTAGAAAATTGATTATTTTCCGAAATATTCCTCTTTGTCCTCTTTGTAAATCGCGACATTAATTTCTAAATTCAATATTTTGTTAAGTAAAGTTTCCCTAATTTGACTTAATTTATTTTTCTCGTATAGCAGATGAGACAGATTAAAAACTGATTTCAGGGTTTCGTAATAAAAATTTATTTGAGGGAATTACGAGCTCTCTTGTAGAACATTGATTATTTTCTTATACATCTCCTTGTCAATCGCGACATAAATTTCTAATTTCAATATTTTGTTAAGAGAAGTTGGTCCATATATTCTTTTAAAGCCAACATCGAAATTCAGGGAAATTTTCTTCGGAACTAAGATAATCATTAATTGAACTCGGATTAATTTTCCGTCGAAAAATTAAATTGTTAAATTACGATTCGGATTCATTCACGGGACGATAAAATTAATTTAATTTCATAAAAATATTGGGGCGCATCCAATCGCAAGTTTTATTTTTAAAATTACATCAAAAATAGATGTCCAAGATATTCGATATTTAATTTAATTTATTGTTTTCATTTATTTTGTGGTTTTGGATTCTCATCAGTAGTTCTGATGAAAATCATTTTACGGTAAATTTTGATCAAAGATCGGACAATCTAATTACTCCGAATTGTTCCGATAGAAGCAAGGGAAAAATCATTCAAAGGCTATTTTTCGGAAAATATCACCCCCTTATTTTTGGGGGTGGATTTATTTAAAAATCGATGATTTTCTGGTAGAGAAAAGTCCTGTAGAAAAGTCGATTTTCCAACAAATTTTCTTCGGAACTCGGAAAATCTATTGATTACAAATTATTCTCCGATAAAAAACGAATACACTTTATTAACGAAAATATCCCGATTAAATTACCCATAATATTATCCCGTTGCTGTTATTCATTTGGGAACAATTCTGCGTCAGTTGTGCCCAAGAAAGTGTTTGGAAAATTCTGTACATGGCCCCGGAAAATTACAAAAAATAACAAACAAATCGAAAGAAAATCCCCAACAAATTTAAATAAACCTTATCTTCTAGAATTAAGTAATTAATTTAAGTCTGTTATGATATATAGCAGTTCGTAGGTCCGATTTCAGACTAATATAAATAAGCTCAATAAAAGCTTTTTATTTTTGATATAATTCTATACGTCTTCAAATCTAATTTCAATACTTACATTTTTATGTTCAAAACAGTTAGAATTTTCTCTAACAAAAGCTTTCTAAAAAATAAAAAAGCTTACTGAATGCTTTTAAAATTAAAGTTGCCATTTTTGAAATCGATTTCCTATCCGATTAGTTAAATTTGAATCAAATTTGAAATTTTACTTCAAAAGCTCGGCGAGAACTTAAAAGCTTAATAAAATCTTTTGATTCTAAATATAATTTTATAGGCATTGAAATCTGTTTTCTATCCAAACCATTTTATATCAACTACATTTAGAATTTTCTCTAACAAGAGATTTCTAAACAATCGAAAAGCTTACTGAAAGCTTTTTATAAAAATTAAAGTTGGTATTTTTGAATAGTATTCATACGATTAATCAAATTTGAATCAAATTTGAAATTTTACTTGAAAAGCTCGATGGAAATTTAAAAGCTTAATAAAGCCTTTCTCTTATAATTCTATAGGTTTTGAAATCTATTTACCATTCATACAATTTTATATTAAAAACATTTAGAATTTTCTCTAATAAAAGCTTTCTAAAAAATAGTAAAGCTTATTGAAAGCTTTTAAAATTTTAGTTGCCCCTTTTTGAACTTTTGAAATCGACTTTCTAGCCAATTAATTAAATTTGAATTTTTTTTTTCAAAACACGGCGAAAGCTTTAAAACTCAGAGAATGTTTAAAGGTCTAGATATAATTTAATACGTTTGGAAATTTATTTTCCATCCCTTTCATTTATTCTGTGTTAACAAAAGCTTCATTAAAGTCGCTACAACTTATCAAGAACTTATCTTATTAACTTAGAACTAAAATATGTTTCTTATGAGTTCCTTAAGAAAATTAAGAAGATTTTACCAAATTTCCGCAACACTTGTATATATGATTCTAATCCAATATTACTTACCTTTCCACTTAACACTGATCGAGCAGCAGCTAATTCAGTTTGTGGTACCACACCGTTCTCAGTGCCTAACGTATGCAAAACGGACGATAGTCCGGATGGTACTGATAATCCATGCGAATTTTCCGCTCGCACCAAGAACACATATGATGTCGCTGGTTTTAAGTCACTTATCTGTTAAGAATAGCCGATAAGTGAGTTGAAATTATAAAAATTTCCTAAACTGGTCGTACTTTACATACCGTTATAGTTTGTGTTGGAAACCGATGTGCAGCCACAACCCATCCTGTCTGTAAATCCGAACTGAAATATTCAACGGTATATCTATGCCAACGGAATGATAAGAAAAAGATTGTCGAGGATTATTTCTCATTTCGTACTTGTTTCAAACAAATTAAAATTAAAAAACTTTCAGAAAAAAGTAATGAATTTTAATAACGAAATTATGAATGTAATTGAAAATATTCCAGATAAATATTTAGTAGGGAAAGTCTTAATTCTTAATTGGGATATATAACCAACCAACTTCATTGCAACTGCAACGATAATTATTATAAATTTCCTTAATCGCTACTAATATTAATAAAGGATTCCCTCGTAAATTTATAAAATCATAATATCATACATTTTAAATACAACAATACTTTGGGTGTCTTATTTATTGAAAGTTTATTCAAGAAAATTCTCCATATTTTAGCTACCGTGAAAGTTTATTCAGGTGTGGATACTAAATTTAATTTATATTCCAAAATAAAAAAAAAGTTTAAAAGTTGAAAATTTATAACCGAAACGGAAGTACTCGGATATGCATAAATAAAGGATGCATTTATATTGATTAGAGTTAATATAATATCTATGTAGTGTAACTATACAAGTACACCTATTACTGCCGACAAAGTTTATTTTCATCCATTATTTAGATCAGGAAGCAGGATATTAAAATAGGATATATTATTCTAAATGCAATGCACCTTTATAAATATCCCACTATTGCAATAAACCTTATAAGTTGTAATGCAAATAAAATTATGTATAAAATCGACTAATAGCATTATAGCCAGGATACCCGGAAAAAAAAAATAAAACAAATTTAATGGTTTTTAATAGTAGTTTTTGAAAATTCCATTACCCGATTAAAGGACTAGCACCAGGTCGATCTTGGCTTTTTGCCCACGTTAACGTGATAGTACTTTCAGTCACGTTTACAGCTTTTGGTGTTCCAGGTGATGATGGAAATGTACTCGGATCCGGTGTTCGATGTAGTATGGGAGAACTACTTTTTTCCACCTAAAAAAAAAATATATGAAACGAATATAAAAATTTATTAAATCGTTATTTTGGGTATAATATACTCGTTGATTTAATAATCTTCTATTTTCAAGAAAAGTTTAACTTCAATGATAAACTTAATTTTAATTATCGCTATTAAGTCTTATCTCAAAATTGTAATAATTAAATTTAATTATAAGATTTTTATTTGAAATAAAATAATGATAAATTTACTTTCTTTACAATTTAACTACCCGACAGATATAAAGAATGACCTCTTTCGACCTACATAGTAAGTCAATTTCCGGTTGCATCAAATTTCACTTATAGGAGGAACTTTATAATCCAAATTCTTGAAATCTTCCTCTAATCTTATTCACCAGCTATTCGATGCATCGATTCAAATTGAGACATTTCTAAAAATGTGTGCTTAATGAGCTGGATCTTACATCTTAAATTATTATACCGAGTCATAGTTATTGGATATCATTTTATATACGAGTACCTCTATACATAATTATATGGCTTGTTTGTTTAGCTACTAATATTATGTACTAATTTTCAATCTATATAATTATGTTAACGGAATGCATATGAAGCTGAAAATAGAGATTTTAGAATGGCCAACAAATAGAAATCTAAATTTTCATGTGTAGCCGCATAAAATGTGTTTACACTTCCATTTGGTATATTAGATATTACCTCTGCAAAATGTTTACAGAATGTGGTCTTCTAAAATTGAACTGAACATTTTTTTATGGGTCGAGAGGATGTATATCGCCATTTAATAATTTTCCCTCATAAAATACACCACTAAATTAGTTTCTCAAAAACTGATGTTTAATGGTACAAATTTAACATCTGCTTGATATTCCCAAAATGAATGGGACTCAAATAATTTCCCTCACATCCTTAGGATTGGAATATAATTTGAATTACGAAATATTTAATCATTTCCCTTGAATAATTTTTTTTAAATTTTCCTTTTAAAAACATAAAAAATGTATTTTCCTAAAATCATATGCATCATCGGTGTAAGCATTTTTGAATTTTTGTTAAAGAAAATATGTAGGCAAAATATTATATTAAAGGATTTTTTAAAATATTTTTTCGGGCAAAATTTTAATTAGTTCAATGGTAAATTTTATTTGTAAAATAATTTTACGCTATCGGTATATTTTCTTTTCCTGCAGAAAATTGTTTCTAAATTTACCAAACTCTTTAGAATCTTACTTTTTTAATTAATTATTTAAAAGCATATTAAAATTAAGTTTATGTAATTTAAATATAATATATTATTCAGCAATATTTTTTTTTATTTAGTAGAATATCATATATGCAAAGCATATCAGTTAAAATAATTCATGGGACTGTATTTTGTATGCATTGTTTCCATATAATATTTTTCTACTGCTTTGTCGGATATTATTTTGTAAGCAAAGATTTCAGGAAAAATAAAATGAATTGGAATAGGTATAGCTGTGAGCACAGGGCAAAAAGTCAAACTAAACGAGGAGATGTGATAAAGATGTTTACCATCCGAACCGTTGTTAGGTAATTCTAACATTACCGACATTAATCGTTCTATAATTTTTGTGGGACTTAATTAATTAAATAATAAAATGGCAGATGTTAATTAAAAAATTGATAATAAATAGTAATTTCTTTCGTCTTACAAATTTTTTGTATCTGGTAAAGGCTAGCTCACCAAAGAGAAATTTAACTCTAATTGGATAATTAGGTATTTTTAGGATTTTTGGGAAATCAGCCGTATTTTTCTGAACTTTATAATTTGAATTTGAAAATTCAAGAAATTTTTATAATTTATGTTTTTGTAAAATTTAAAAATAACTTAAAAATCAAATTTCCTATAAATTACATATTTTCAAAAATTCTAATTTTTTTAAAGTTCGAACATTTTTAAAAATTTGAAAATTTGATACAAATTCGAAATATTACGAAATATGGAAAAATAACGGTGAAAAAATATTGATAAAATTTAGAAATTTCAAATATATGCGAAAACGTTACTTTTATGAAAATTATTAAAATATGGATGATTTTCTGAAAGGAATTTATTGAAAATGTTAGCCCAATCGTTTCTATAAATTGTCTTTCAATCAATTACTTCCTGGTTTGACCGAAATTTAAGAGAATTGGCTTCCTTTCATTAATTTAATCTCTTTATCAATAGATTTTTTCATTTAAATAAATTATTTGATATATCCTGAGAAATTGAATGAAAGTTATTTAGGATCGATAGGGTAGAAAATGGTTTTTTTATTATTATTGAAAATATGTAATCAAGAGAAATATTTCTAAATTATTTAATTAAAAAATAAAAGCTTTAAGAAATATCTTTGGAATTAGATAAATCCAGGGCCGCCGCCAGAATATTGAGCGCCTGTGTGCAGAGGTGTTGTCCTGCGCCCTCCTTCTTTCACATATTTTTCTATTAAAAAAAGGTTTTAAAAGCGAGACATTTTCAAAGAAAGGCTTTGCCCAAATTTTTTGGTTTTCAAATTTATTTTTTTTCTAGATTAGGATCATTTAATAAAATTTCAAATTTTCAAAATAAAAGTACCTAATTAAAGTAGTGTTCAACCTTCATCGATAACTTAAAATTGAAAGATAATTGTATTAATTTTAGAATATCTTATTTACTCGATTCATTCAATTTAAATTTAAATTGAAAGTTTTCGCAGAACACTTTTCTAACCATTTAAAAGTTGAGCTTAAAAGCTCAGCTTTAATATCCGATCTCAATTTCTTACATTTTCAAATCTATTTCCAACTAGATTATTAATCCTGCAACTAATTGAACATTTTCTTCAATAAAAAGTAGCAAAGCTTATAACTTCTCCCCTGATTAGTATTAGGGGTTTAAGGCAAAAATAAAAAAAAAACGTAATCGAACACTTATGATTTTGATTATTTTATTATTATTATTTTCAACAAATAAATTTCTTTAGGATTACCCTAAGTATCCTGCCACACACAAACAATT
>JANTOP010088140.1:0-20221 GCA_027564815.1 Symmerus nobilis
ACCAATGAGGATATCCTGAACAATTTATTAATATCGTCGGATCCTTATTTATCGCATATTCGGCCAGTAAATACATATAAAATTCAAAAACAAATGTTTGAAGAAGCAATAATTATGATCGACCAAGCAGAAATATCGGAATTACATGTGGAAACAACAGAATCAATGGAAGTAGAACATGACGACTGATATTGTACTTTCACATTATTTTTTATAATATAGTGAAATGGTTAAATAATTGTATGGTAAAATAAAATTTCCGGTGAACGTCAAAGGGTTAACATAATACTTAGGTGTCAGACAAACTTCCTCATCATTTAATATTCTAATTTAAGCTTCACGGAATGAATTTAAACAAAAAACTACCAATGTCCAATTTTTTCCTTTTTCGTTCCATTGTGTGCCGTTCCAAAATTACATGCAATCGGTTGATCTCACACAAAAATTGCAAAAATATTCTCAAATGTAATGTATGTATACCCTTCGCAACTTAACTTCTGACCTTTCTGGCTTGATAAAAAAAAATAATTAAGGGAACAAAATCTTATGTCCCGAAGTAGAAAACCTGTTCAAAAATATTGTGTCAAATTTTGGAAGGAATCGGTCGGCTGTTTTCCGAATATTTTGGGGACCGCCTTCCGTTCGAGCGATGGACATTTTTTACGCCAACCATGACAGCAATACTCCCAGACGATATTATTTATAATGAAATTTATCAGCCTATACCTAAATATGCATACTTTGGAATAAAATAAAACCTGGATTAAATCAAACAAATAATATGTGAGATAATAGTTCCTAAAATTCACTTATTAGTAGATACGCTAAAACAGTTCTGGATCACAGTAAGCCCTCGATTTACGCCGTTTAGTCATTATACAGGAAGTCCTTAATTTACGTAGTATAGTTGGCATGTGCAAGTGACAGCTGCTAATGACAGATGCACGTGACAGATGAAAGTGATGGCTGCAAGTGACAGATACAAGTGCCAGTTACAAATGACAGATTCAAGTGACAGATAGAAGTGACACACGACGTAAATCGAGGGCTTACTGTAATCCAGAACTGTCCTAGCTTATCTACTCCTATTTTTTCCAATGTATACTCGGATGCTCCCCCTTAAGGTAATTACTCTAAAATATAAACAACATCCCTCAACTTAGTTCAGAATTTCAATGTAATCTATGTACAGGTAAATCTCCTATAATACTACTCAAAAAAGTCTGTTACGATATATCTGTGGCTCCAAGCATAAACCGCTTAAGTCGTTTTTTGCAATTTTTCAGGAGAGCGATTTAAAGTTTTATAAATTTATTCCAATACATGAACTTACGCGGTTATGCATTTCTTCAAATAGCTATATTTCGGTCAAATTAAAGAATTCGGATAAGAATTTTTGTGGGTATACGCATTACGCAATCGTACATTGAGAATACGATGGTGCTCATAACTCAATTTCGTCTTAAGTCCACTCAAGCGGATAATGCTTGGAGGCACAGATATTACGGTACGGACTAACCGTGTTATAGTGGATCTACCTGTACCCATTAATTTTAAATCTCTTGAATGATTAGAAATATTATTATCGGGTAATCCAAATTATTATCTGGGAAATATTGTTAACCTCGCTTGTACAAATGTTTAATTTTTCAATAAGTTGAGCATTTTCTACTGTGAAACTTTCCTAGATATTAACAACTTGGATACAACCGAATTTCCCTACCTACAATATAGTTTTTTTTATATAAATAATAATTATACACTTTATACGGTACAGTTATGAATAATACATGAATAGCAAAGCTAACATAATATCCATACATCGCAAATGTAATTAAATTTAAGTAAATATTTAATTTTCAAACTTTATTATTAGTGTGACTAACAATTTCAGTCATCTAGTTTAATCTTAATTCACGGTCTGACTAATCGTTTTAAGTGAATAAGATTTACGATACCAATGAGGGAATATGCTATACGTTTTTCAATAAAGAATATGAATAGAAGCGAAGAAAAACGAGTAAAATATTTAAATTGCTGTTTGACTTTCAAAAATCACATATTCTATATAAATTTTTAGTATATTAATACTAAGGATCATAACCGATAGATATGTAGGACAGAAGGTATTTTTCCAAAATCAGTCTACAAGTGAAAGTAAATTCAGCTCAATTCACCTCTTTAAAATACATGCCAGTTTTTAGGGAAATACACTATGAAATATGAACCATAATGCAAACTTTTGTCTTTTGGCTTTTGTTCAGAAAACCTTATTTTATGTCTCAAGAAATTTTGTAAGACTTTGTTGTTTCCAGCAATTCCCTCAAGTATATTACAATAGTATATTACTTCATAGTATATCTTAGTATACTATCAATTCCATCTGTTGTGTTGGGTTTATCTATTCCATAGAGAAACCCAAAAATTATCTTATAATTTTTCTTTTGTATTAGTCTTATTCATTTCCTTGAAACTTTTTGCATATATTTCAATTTTATTTAAATCGTTTACCTTATAAAATGGTATATTAAAATGTAATTTACCTTTTACTCTCTTATATAAACGTATAATTTTAAATATATGCTAGTTATATTGTTTTTTGCTAAATGAGAAGAAAAAAAATCTTAAATCTTATCTTTGTTGGATATTTTAATAATAAGAAGCTTTTTGTGCGCTCCATTAACATTAAAGAATAAAATAAATGCATATTTTCCATTTTATCTCTTTTACAATAAATATAATTTTTTTTTGTACAAATTCAAATTTCATACCGTACATGTTTTCTTACAATTTATTTTAAAATATCCTTTGAAAATTGTAAATGTTTCCAATTACTCTCATAAAGTAATTTGAAATATTGGAATTTTTAACCGTCAAATTAGTTAACATATAAGGTATACTTTACCTACATTTCTACTGTAAATATTATACATCAGCAGTAAGTTCCTGTTCCAAGATATCTGAAATGAAATGACGACCATCGTGTTATTAATTAAATGGCTAAGAAATTTAAAATTTACTGCAAGATGAATTGGAAAAGGAAAACAATTTTAAAAAAATACGATTATTAACGGTACATGGATATTAATTTACTTGTTTGCACAGCGAAAAAATTTTATTTAAATTGAATAAAATTTCATGACTAATTAAGATAACATTTATTTATCGGTAATTACAGTTTGGTTAATGCATTTTGAATTTTATTTCATTTTTAACGTCTTTTATGAAACTTTTATTTGTAATTATGACAAAAGCGAATAAGGATTTATGATTCTTCTTTTTTTTTACAGAGGATTCTATATCGAACTTTTTATGATTTTAATTTATTATTATATCTTTATTTAATTTTATTGAACCTGTCTTTTATGGCTATGTTTAGGGTAGCCAACTTCATTAAAAGTTTACGAATTGACATTGGACAGCCAACTTTCTTAAATTCTGAGACGTAATTGGGTTTGGTTGTGTTCAAAGTTCGGTAGAAATGAACTTCAGATGAATATTCCAGCAAACAATCTCTATTTATGCGAATAATGAGTACAGTGTCCTATCGAATTCTTCACTTCTTTTATGGTAAAATATAACTTATTACTAGTATAACTACTAGCGATTCTTATTACAGGAACATGAATGAAATTTTCCTTTTATATTTACCTAGAACATATAAAATCTCTTACCAGTTCTATTACCAGAATTTCTTAAAATATCCCATTTTGAATAAGAAAACATTTAACAAATTTGATTAAAAGACTACAACTATAATTAAATAAATAGTTTTTTGATATTTAAAATTAAAATCGTGTCATATAATAATATAATTATGGAGAGAAGTTTAAAAGTGGTGAAAATGCATTATTTTGGTTTTGGATGATCACGAAAAAAATTTAAAAAGTTTGCATATAACTCGCTCAATTCCCAATTTAATTTTCTTTTAGGCTCCCAGAATATCCAATTTTTTTTACATAAATTTGATCGTATTTTTCTCTCCAAGCCGGAAGTAAGATTACGGTCAAATTTTTTATAATTGAACTATAATTCGAACATATACGAAATATATTCCTGCACCTCTACCTTGGCCCAGACGGCAACGTCGCAGCTTTTTGAAATAGGGAGGTTATGGGTAAAATAAATTTACAAAATTTGTCGTTATTGATAGTAATTTACATGAAAAAAAATCACAAAATTATATTATTTACATGTGCCGCAAACGGTTAAGCGTAGCCACTCCAGCACACCATTTGTGGCTAGGGACTCCTTGGTTTCTGGAAATATATACATTTTCAAGGGTCTATACGAAGTTACAGCCACTTCGCATTTTTTTTGTTTATTTGATGATATTCGGTTTAATTTGCCTGCACTAATGCTGCAACCGAAAGAATATAGTTTCTCGATTGATATATTTTATTATTATAGTGAAAAAATATCTTAATTTGCAAATTTAACACAAGAAGTCTTTTGTGCAATCGGTTATATGCACGCGAAAATTTAGGTATATTTCTGGTAAGTTAGCAAATCTAAGGAAAACCGAGTTTCTCACTAAAATAGGGCATAATTATTTCATTATTTTTATTAATTTATTATTAGTTTATTGTATGTGCCTCAATTTTGACGCTTAAAAGTGTCCCGCGGAGGAGTTTAAGTTGAACAAGTCTGAATTAAATTATAGATTATCTTTCTAGTATAAGTAATAAAAGGATGACTATAGTTATAGTTGCTATCGAGTAATTTAAATGGTCGAAAGATCTAAAAGTTCGAATGTTATAACATTACGTTGAGAATGGTTACAGATAAAATTATTAAATCTCTTACTCGTGCCAGTTTTTTCAAATCCTAACTCTCCAGTCTCAGTCCTAGCCTATTTTTGTACAATTTTTAATTAACAACTAAATAAATATAATTTTATTGATTCTTTATCGGTGAGTTTTGTCAATGATAATAAAATTCAAAGATGTGAACAAATGAAAACAGTCCTCTTATACATATGTGCTTATTTCATTTAAAATGCGATGAAGATTTATTACGGAAGGAAATGCACTGCACAAGAACTAGAAATTTGTCTAGTTTTGTATGAATAAAGTGAAATACCAGGAAATCTTTCATATAGTAAGCCGTTTTGTCTCTATATATTGCTATTAATTTCCAAATGCTCATTTATCATTATTTTTGCCATAATAAGATCTCTGCGAATACATAATTTAACATACATCTGATTGGTACGATTACTTAAATAAGAAGGTATGATGTACACTGATGAGGACGAATAAGTGGGTAACTATACTGTTAAATATTGTCAAACTATTTACAGAATTTAACATGCTTGAAACCCTACTCCCTAACCTTGTTCCGTAATTATGGATTCATTATAAATTAACATTATATAGTTTTTAACAAAAGATTTTAATTATCGTTGATTCTGGACATTATGTTCCAGATTGTGGTTTCTCTGTAACGTGAAGACTGCATCTATAAAATACATAATCGTGGCCAAAGTTATGGATGTAGTAAATTCATTTCAAAATGGGTAGTAAAGTTATTTAAAAGCATAGAAATTATATACAAAGGATTAACAAATTTCATTGCAAAAGGATTTCACTCAAAATTGAAGTGGAGTGGAACAAAGAATGCAAATTGATGGGTAGAAATTAAATTTCTTTAATAGTGCCCAGTTAACTTTTCGAAATACCAACTAAACACTACTGAACGTTTAGGTACAACCGAACTGTCAAGCTGTTTTCAGAAAAAATGTTTTCCACATGATATCATACATAACTTACACAACACACATACTCAGTATCATAAGTATATGATAGTAGAAAAGATTAATTTTATTAAAACAATCTCAAAGCATTTATAGATAGATTATAATTAAAAGCCTAAAGAAAAAACACTATCCCAAAATTAGATTTTTTTTTTGCGTAAAATTCATTGAGCTTGTTATTTGTTTATTTCTACAGAAAAATTAAAATTGTTTGTATTATAACTTGAGATAAAAAAAAAAGTGCCGAACTTTTTTAATGAGTTTCTTGAACTTATGTACACAAATCTTTGTTATTCACCTTGAATCGCACCTCATTCACCGCCAATTTTTATTAGACAAACAATTTTTATTTTTAAATGGAAAATGTTTTTCTACGTACTTTATTATACAACTTATTTTCGTAATTTTCACAACTATTAATTTTCTGAGATTTTACAATTTAATATAGCGAAAGTTTTTCACTTCACAATTATTATAATCTTTTTTCAAGTGATTTTCTTGTAAATTTTATTTTGCATGTCAAATAAATGGGATTTTTTTTGGCACAATACAATTTGTGCATCTATATAATTAATGCAAGTTTATAAAAAGAATAAATTATGAAGTGCAACCAGATTTGTATTTTAGATAACTAACTAATTTAAGTGCAATTTATGAGTCACACATTACAGATGATTTTTATAAATAAAAACAATTATTGTTTCAAGTAGCTGCTTTTTTGTTATTTTACAGACGATTGCTCTTAAGGGAAATGATTTCTAATCGTAATTTGGGGATTATTGAACAAAGAGTTGAAGTCATCGCACTATATAATTTATTTCTCTAGACAATTACGTAATGTTAATTAAAATAACAAAAATTTAAACGAAATCGATTATGCTTTTTACGAAAGAATTAACGGATTTAACTTTTAAAATAAACTCAAAATCCGGATTTTTTTTATTAGTCAGGCAAATTACATTATACCAAATTAAATTAATTATATATAATTTCTAATTTAAAATGTTATTCCTGTAGGAATCCAATTTTTCTTTTTACTTATCTATCATTCAAATAACTATCTAATCATTTAACTTAACGTGCATGTCAATTTTCGCGCTTATGGAATGATTTCGGGATATTCAAAATACAGGACAATCTCGATATTTCGTATCCCGATATATCGTATATCCCGATTAATTGTATAAAATTGTCAGTCCCTTGAAAAAATATCGATAACTCAATGGATTTCGATCCATTATCGAAGAACAATGGATTTCGATCCCCTTGGTATAATGTAATTTTTTCCCTTTCGAGTGGGATTAATAGTGTACGCTATTTTTTAGCCCAATCCAATCTTGACGAAAATGTGTTCGCCGCGATTAACACGCTTGAAAATGCGATTGATAACACCCAATGGTTTAATCTTAATCCAAAAAAGGAATACATCAATATTTTAATTCAAGCATTTAGTTATGAATTTTTAATGTACTTATGTACATACTGTTATACTGGAATTTTATTGAATATCTATGTATATATATTATATCGTTTCCCTTGCAATGGGTTACCTCTCAGTGAACATCGGATTGTAACCGATAGCTGCCAATTATCGCGGTCAAGCTATGCTCAGCGGAGCGGGGTCGAAGATCCCAGTGGGTTAGAACTGCAATCATGGATTGAGTCGGCCCGTAATTATTTTATCTTTTTCCTGTACAATATAATTATATCACGAAACAATTACCTTGCACGCATTTGTTGTCATTACATTCCTGCTCACAAATCATCTTCCAATCTGAAAAGGGTTAAGTTCAGTGGCGAACAGTTTAATGCGCAGAAGGCGCAGAGCACACCTGAAATATCAAGTTTTATTTCTTTAATAACTTTAAATTATTTTATTAATTTTTTTATCAATTCTAAATTAGATTATGAGGAGGAAGGGGAGGTGCAGCCTTTGACATTTGAAATTGTCTGAAACGAGCTGTCGGAAACTTTCAAAAGCTTATCCAAAGCTTTTAATTAACATTTAATTTTATTCATTATTTAATCGATTTTATCCACTAAACCTTAAATGAAATACGTTCAAAACGTAAAGCTTTCTTTGAGCTTGCAATGGATTGAGAAAGCTTTTATCGAATATTTCATATTTTATTTCAAATTAATTTTAAGCTTTCAATGAGGTTTTTTTCAGAGCTTTTCTTGGGAAAATTTGAAATTTTTTAAAGCCACCGTTATATGAATTAAAAATAGATTATAAAACGTAAGAAATGAAGTTCGAATTTGAGAGCTTTCCTTGAGCTTTCAATAGTTTCGACATGCCATCTTCGAAAATTCCACACGTCATTTAAATACAATCAGATACAAAATTGGATTCTAAATCATGTAAAATTACATTTTAATTTATAGCTTTCGAGATTTTTAAAGCTTTTTTAAAGAAAATATTAAATTTACTTAAAGCACCGTTAGTTCCATAGAAAATACATTTTAAAACGTAAAAAACAAGATTCGGAGAATAAAGCTTTCTGGAGCTTTCAAGTTTTTGTAAAACTTTTGTACGGAAAGTTTAATTTTCAGATTTTTATGTTCTTCCTTAACTAAAAACTTTCTGCATTATTACATTTCTTTGGATCTAAAGAAAATAATTGGAAAATCCGGATCAACTGTCGGAATGCCCGATATTCAAATTTCGCGGTGCGTACCTTTACGAATTTTTGATTTTTCTTAGATAAATTTCAACTTTTCCGAAATATTTAATTTTTATATGTTTGCCTAACTGTTAAAGCAACTTTCAGCGTTTTTCCAATTTTTTTCCGGCCGAAGAAAGTATTCGGCATGCACTCTAGTAATAGCATTGAGTAATATATTCTCTTAAATAAATCAAGCGCATTATGATAAAAGCTTTAACATTTTGTAAAGGGGTCATAAAATCGGCACACCGTATGGAGGTGTTATCCGCACACCACTGGTGTCACAAAAAAAATGAAACGCCGCAATATGGGAAAGAATTTAAAAAGAATTCTTTTTTTCAATTAATTAAATCCCATTTTTGTTATTAAAAATCTTTTTCCCTTAATCTTAACTTCATTTATAAAAATTTGTTTTTCTCTTATTTTTTCTCACCGCGTGCTGGCGGTGCTTTCTTTCTCGCGGTTGCTTCCGTTTGTTTTTTGTATAAATAGAGCAGAATAGGGCGAAAGAGCCACTTTTTCACATTTTGAACACTAGCTCAGAATATGGAAAATATAGGAAGTTCCGTTCTTGAGGAAAATATAACCTAATCTTTTGGCCAGTATTTTTCGAAATAGGCAACTTCCATCTTTTTTAGATTCTGGGCTACAGCCATTGTCCTAGACCCTTCCAAGTGGCCACACCCGGTGGAGGCGAGAAAGCCTTTTTGTTTTGCTGGAAAATCATTAAAAATTGTAAATAGTAAAAGGAAAATAAATATTTTTTGTATTTATTAATCTTATGATTCACTGGAATCGTATTTGTAAGTCGGTCGTCTGGTCAGCATGCGTGCTGGTCTAATCGCACTTGGTCCAGGCTGTGACTCTTTCTGCTTTTTTCCTCTTTTCGTTTTTTTTCGCTTATTTTTGCCTTTTGGCTCTTTAGCCCAACCGCCAAAGTTCTCGAAAAAATCACGATAATTCCTAAATCGCGAACACCACCCCAAACCAAATTTACCATTCCATGCACAAGACATCTCTTTATTAAATCACTTACCTGTTGATTTTATTTCACGCGTAAGACACACAAAAATAATTAAAAATGTTAAAGAAAATGTTCGAACACTTTTTCCGAAATAACAAATGACCCCATATTGCGGCAGGTATTTTGTCGATCGGCTTCATATTTATGACAATCTTACGGACTGACATAAGCATTGTTCACGTAAACCTGCACCTTCACGCAAGCGAGAAAAGTCGTGATTGCTCCTTCGCCCCATTCTACTCTATTTATAATCTCACAGTTCTAGCTTTCCAAACCTTATACAAATGGTGATTTAATATTTTTTTATTCACTATTTAATTGAGTATTTAATAATTTTTTTCGTAATCAGTTCTTATTTTTTATTATTTAAATTACACTTTTCCCACTTTCTTTTTCACTTCCTCTGAACTCGAAACTAAAATTCCCAGAACGCCATTCTTTTCCTTCCTTTTGCACCTCGTATCCGTTCTTTCATTTTGACTACTCGAGTCATCTCAGCGACTCCCGCCTTTCTCATCACCATGGCTTCCAACTCTTAGCAATCTATTCTAATAAATTCTCTATTTTCTATTACATATATTTAGAGTATATTCAATTCATTTATTTACATTAATTTATTAATTAACTTCCATATTAATTACTTAATTTTAATTATATACAATATAATTATAAATTCTTACCATTTCGTGTCAACTCCATTTCCGATTGGTAGACAATTTGGAAGCGGCGCGCGCAATTTTTTTACAATGGAAATCTTTTATTAGAATTTTTTGTACGGGCCCATTCAACCCATAACAATTCATAGACATTATACATAAAATATATTGTACAATATAATATAAAAATCTTCGTTATTATGTATTTTTCTTCTTTACCTTCGACATTCTATGTATAATTCCGATTTAGTGAATATCTTGATATATCATATTTTTCCTTCGTCTCCTTGAAGATACGATATATTGAGATTATACTGTATTTTAATTCCTTAATATGCTAATGGCATCCAAAATATTCAACATTATGTGTGCAATTTTAAATTAATTGCAAATTCTTGTTATTTTTTTCATTATCTGTTCCCATAATCCGATTAGCTACAAAATTTTTACACGATTGAACTAATTTAAAAAGTTTTGATTTAATGACTAGCTGAAAAATAATATTGCACATTTTTAGTTGACTTGATTTTGATTATGGGATTTTGCCAGCTGGTATAGTTTGTACAGAAAATATTTCTACCGAGAGATGGTTAGATGTTTTTGTAATAGAAATTATATCGAGAAGGTTTTGGCCGTATTATTTTGGTTTTTATGCATACGTTGATCGTTGGAATATGTTACCAATTGAATATTGATTAATTTTATGCTCAATGGATAAGTTACAGGTGAATGAAAAAATGCTTCAAATTTCAATATAGTGGAAATTCATATGAAATATAAGAGAATTCACGCAAAACATCATCAGTCGGTATAAAATCTATGATGTGTTATGTATATTGTACCGATTACTTTCCTACCATGTGTAAAATATACTATCTTTAGTGGTTATGCAACTATGCATGTTGGTAAAAATTTGAAAATGAATTTGCTGAAATTCAACAATACTTCAGTAGGTTTATCAATAATACATCACTTGAAGATTACCTCCATATAATTTAAAAAAGCTGTTTTAATTCCATAATATTTTAACTCTCGGCTCTGTTTTCCTTTCGTTCATTCCTTTCATTAAATAAGATGAAATTAATAATTTCTGGCAATGTTATTTTATATGAAAGAATGTACAAGGTCATGATACAAATTTATTTTGCGTCTATATTTTTACTTAATTATCCACAATAAAAGTATATATCATTGCAATAGACATTTTTTAATTAAATTCTGGTTTATATTGTATAATTCTTTTTATTTTTGAAACAGAATAACGCTAAGCTAGATATTTTCAGAGACAGATACAAATGATATAAAATTGTCGGAAAAGGACATCGCAGAAAAAACAAACAAGAAAAATATACAATTATATATACAATACAAGGCATAATAATGTATAGAAATGTATAAAAACAAGAGAAAAGATATGTTCAAAAGAAAAAATTTGGTTTACCGCAATAACCACTAACCGCGTAAAAAAATTCAACAAAATTTTACACTAGAATTCCATTTATTAAATTAAAATTTGTATATTTAAATATTTCTTTAAAAATCTCTTGTTGTATTTTTCACATTTTCCCCATACATAATATCCATATTATCTACAGCTTAAAATTTGTTGTATATTTGTCTATAAGCCCAATTGAGAAAAGCTGACCTATTTGACGACAATTTCATTTTGGGATAAGTACCTACAGGCTTAGCGGATATTTTTGAGATACAATTTTTATCAACTTAAATTTTTATGATTTTCATATGAAAAAAAACAAAGGAATATAGTAATTTTATGCTAAATTTGTTAATCTATCTGATATCAGATACATTTCAAGTTTATTCATTTAGACAAGAAAATTAGGGAGCATTACATATTTACTTCGTCACTTCTAACAAACGGCTTGTTATTACTCTGCCTTTTAAATCCCATAATTGATATTCAACTTTTCTTGAACGAACTGTTGTGATTTCGGGTAGAGTAAAAAATAAAAGTAATTTTCCAAATTTCTATATTGACCCCTTTGGATTGTTCACAGAGAACAGGCATTTACAATCAATTTAAAAATGAATAATTAAATTTAATTGGAAACAATTTAAATTCTTTGTACCATAGCCATTCGAATGTGAGATAATAAGAAAAAGTATATTATATAGGTTAACTTACAAACACCTAAACCTTACTTTGCTTGCGGTCGTTTTAATTTAGTTTATACCAAGTGTTTATAATAAATAGGAGTTTCTAAATTGTGTTGAATAATTTAGTATAATATTAATTTATTGTATTATAACTCAGCGACAGCAACGCGTAGCGTGGTCAGCTAGTTTACTATAAAAAAAAATCATTATCTCTAAATAAGAGTCATAACTCCAACATTTCTCAAGTTATATTTTTGAAATTTGGTACGTATATTCTAGAAGGATAACCAATTCGTCTGTAATAAAATAAAGAATACAAAACTTTTTCTAAGAAACTTCCGAGTAATTAAATTCTGAAGTTGAACGTGCCAAATCTTATTATATAAAAATCTCATGTCATGATGTTCTTTTACGCTAACGTCCGAAACCACTCAACCGATTTCAATGAAATCATTATTAGATGAGTATTTTTTGGTCCAACTTAAAAGATAGGATAGTTTTTATCTCGATTAGTGAACGTCAATTATTTTTATTTCGAATTTAAGGGGCTTTATAGAGGGTCTAGGATAAGCTCTTTGAAAAACCGGGTTTTCTAACAATTTTTCATATAAAAATACAACTTCTTAAAAATATTCTCCAAAAACTCGAGTCATTCGGAGTAAAAATGACTGGGATATCGAGTTTTGCGCTCCGACCGTTTTGAACCGGACGAGAGTAGGTAGATGGTTGGAGCAGCTGCTTTCCTTTGTAATGTTATCCCTTTGTAAAATTTCGGCGTAGCCTTGATTTCAAACGGTTTTATAGGTCGGTAGACTCAGTTGTGCCTTAGACACAAAATGGCGCAATTTTTAAGGCAAAATTACGATTTTGACGTAAATCAACCGCCAAAAATAGAAATCAACCGCTGTCCTTTATTGTTTAAAAGTTTGGGAGAATTATTGAGTACTACGATGATTGTTTTCAACTTCAAGAGGATCTGGACAATATAGTTTCCAGGTGTCAATAGAATGGTCTGTCGTTTAATATTAGTAAGTGTAAAGTCCTCACATTTTATCGTCGCTCTTCAAGTTCTTCATTCGACTACCACTTATAGTTCATTTAAAATTAGTAAAAAAACGAAATATCTATTTATTTTGCGTAATATTTAATATTATTGAGCGATATTGAAGATTATGTTTATTTTCTAATATGGAATCATATTTATTAGAAATGATACTCTATTAAACAAATAGTTTTTTTTGTTATTACTTGATAAAATGTAGTGGTTCTAATCAAGTGTCGTGGATTGCACAGACAAATTAATAACATTGCATATGTGCTGAATTCTACTGAGATTTAGTTCAATTTTTCCCTATCAAGATATATGTAGCTTCAAAATGATATTACCGTGATTTAAAATTTAATAACGATTTGTTTGTTATGTTTACTGTAATTTTATTGTTAAGAGTGGTTTTTTAAGTGATATAATCAGTTAGACTAATAAGTCCGTTGATGAAATTAAAAATTAAAATTAAATTAAATTAAAAATTAAACAAATCGTCAAATATAGAATATTATTGCCATTGTTTTGTAATTATCTCCGATAAATCAAGGTTATGGTGTAATTCTCATAAACCAAAAGATACAAAAAAAATATTCTATTTCTGTTTTTCACTTGCGTTTGCGGAATGCGTTTTTATTAATTTTAAATTAACTTGGTTGGTAATAAATAAGAAATAATAAATTAAACGAAATTGACGTAAATTTAATTATTGAGATTACATCGGAACGTATATGTTCACAGAAAGTGCTCCTTATCAAGCCAACCTCGTTGATTATCGGTAATAAATATAAAAATTAAAATATAAAACGAATAAAAAATAACCATATTCAGGATTAATTCCTGATAATCAAGTATTAAATTGATGAATTTAAATTAATCAAAAGTGTGAAATGTGATTAATAAGCGTATATGGCTGTCACGCAAAAATCAATTTAATATTTTTGAATTTTCTCTTTATCAAACGAAAATAATTTATTATTTATAATTTATGATAAACAGAGTGCCAAAAATTCTAATATTTCATAATAACTTGTAATTTAATAACACGATATTTAAGAGTAACTTGAAGAGGCGAGAGGAAATTTTAATCTAAACTAGTCTAACATGCTATTAATACCAATTGAACTATTTCTCCTACACCCTGTATATAATAACTACATTTTATTATGAATAGTATGATTAATATACATTTGATTAATTTATTACCTTTAAATGAAAAATAAATATTTAATGGTACCTTTACTAAATAAATCTCTTTTAAAATAAATAACGTTTTTGTTACGGATAAAATATTATTGGTATACCGATATGTCTTATATACCTCATCTCGACTATAGGAAATTATTTATAAGCGGTTTCAATAAATCGACGTGATCTTACATCACCTTATAATGAATTTTTAAGATTATAAATATTATAGTTTTTGATCAATAATTCAATAGCATCAATCATTTGCAAAAAATAACATAAAATGAATTCCGAAAAATATAACAATGAACCGTCAAGTCATTTATATCGGCTTATGCGGTTTTTAGTCAATCATCGAATTCATTAAATATTTATTGTTAATAAGATCATTAAATCGATTTTCATTCATTTTCAATTAAATTGAAGTAAATTTGTTATACGAATATTTGGCAATGGATATCATTATTCTAATGATAGTTTTCGAACTAAATTAAAGGAATAATTGGTACAAGCTGAACCTTCATACTCGTTTGGATTTTGAAAATATTTTTATATTGCTAATTATTTTACTTTTTTATAACAGTCGAGAGACTAAATGGAGATATAGTGACTAAAGACTGTGCCCATCAAGTGTAAATTGTCGTTTGGTTACTGTCCGATATTAATCTAATGAATATGGTCGCTCGACATCATATACCAAACCCCAACAGATTTTAATTTATAGTACATCATGTTGCGATCACAACTTCTTTCACTTTTGTTAAAAGGAAGGTCTAAGATCTTATTATTAGGCTAAGTATAATTATTGAAAAATGGGGCGACGGTTAGTGTCACTACTTATTCTCGTCGGTCGTTAGTAATATCAAAATTTCTTGAGAAAACTCTGACGACGTTCACTTTGAGTCTGCACTTCAAATTCGAAAAAATTCCAAAATTGAAACATGAAAATCGGAAAATCTTCAATTTGTAATAATTTTACGCCATCCGAAATAAAATAAAAAAATTCGTCCATTTCAAGAAATACAAAAATTTTTTACATCAATCAGTCAATCAATCGATCAAGCTTTACTACGCTAAAAAAAGGAGAACAGACTAGGTTGATTTTAAAAGCTTGAGGGTATTCTGAGGATATGTCAGTATACCCATTAGTTTTCGACCTACACATTTCAAAGAAAATGTCGGCGGGGCAACGGCTATTAATCGATAGTATAAAATTTCGTCTCCTGCTGACTACTAAAAATTTCGAACATTACCGAATAGGTTTTTCCATATTATCTCCTTTAACTCGTTCGCTACCAGGGTCTCCAGTGAAAAACGTCCACCACAGACCAGAATTTTTTTCGTGATTATTGACATCAATTGCAATAGACTACGTTTATTTATATTTAGACCGTTCTAGAAAAGCAAAGTAAACATTCTTTTTAAATTGGCACACACATGTGACACTGGGCTATAGATTAAAACTTAAAAATTCTGTTCAAATCACAACGCGTTTCAACATGTCTTCATAAATTGACCAAAAACGTCTGTCACATATATGTGACGATGGTCTCTGATAAAAGAACCTTGTGTCATACATATGTGACGGCTTGTAGCCAACCAGTTAATTGCCATCTATAGAAAAGTAATTTTATATTTAGAGCAGGTGCAGGAGAGTATTTTTCTAACTAAGCAGGAAAAACTAGGTGGCGCTGCAAGGAAAATTGGTTTATATTTTGCCATAATTAATATGTGGCAATTTTGTTCGATTTGTCAAGGATCTTTCAACATTATTGCGATATACAATTTTTCGAATGTGTAAACTCACACATGGCCAATATAATTCTGAAGTCGTTTTAAACAATTTTTCAGGAGATTTAAAGTTTAATAATTTTATTCTGAAACATATACTTACGCGGTAATGCATTTTTTCAAATAGCTATATTTTGGTCAAATTAAAGAATTCGGTTGAGAATTTTCGTGAGTATACGCATACGCAATCGTACATGGAAAATAGCGTGGTGTTGATAAGTAAATTAAGTAAGTCAATTGACGTAAGGGAACTTAAGCAGTTAGTGCTCGTGTCCACAGAATTATACTATATATTTTTGTCATTGAATTTAGGCAATAGACGTGGCCTCAAACTTGTGGATTTTATGGGTTTTCTTTATTGACGAAAATACCTAATAATAATTCCCAAGTTATAAGATATTTATTTACTGGAATATGGATAGAGTAAAGAAATCAGTGTATCTAATATTGGGATTATACATAATATACGTATACATTTCTACACTCAAAAAATAGATTTATGTTATTCAATAAACGTTAGTCTGTTTAAGTAATATTTTCTTTCTACGAAAACATTTTTTGTTAGATAAATATACCAAACTCTCAACCATTTATTATTATCAGTCATCAGTCATGTATATTAAATGAAACTAATTAACTAAAATAGGACATGAATAAGACTAGGACAAATTGCATAAGGGGTAATGCCACTAGAATTTTGGGAAGCTCGGCTGTCTTTAAAACCATCCAGAAATAAAGAAGGGGATGGGCACTTCAATTTAAAAGATCAATTGTGTGGTGCAGTCATCGCAGGCTTGATTTGCATCATACGTAAGACTTTAAATGCGATTTTTTCAAAACTATAATACATTTTTCAAACTGGCCAGAAACATAAGTTACAATTAGACAGATTAATTTACTCGAAATTTTAACTGTAGCTTTACAATTTTACAATTGTATTATCTGGTGAAGTGCGTACGGAATATACGTTTCATTGTACCATTACTTTTTTTATGACTAAATTTAAGCTTCTGGTAGTACGTTCGCTGGCAGTTCACAAAAACCGGTATTTTTATTTTTATTATTTTCCGTACATACTTCCCGAGCTAATCTTGTATATACATAATGGTAGAACTCAACAAATATTGGTTATTGTTCGAGCTTTAAAATTGGAGGGAAAATCTTGCTGGCCGCGGAACAATTCTCGGGAGGAAAGGCTACCTTTGCTGAGCTATGGTGCCGCAATTTTATGTAAAAAATTGTTTGTATACTTCTAAGCATGTATAAGATAGCAGCTCTTTACAGAGATTTTGTAATCCATTTACTATAATCCCATACAAAATAGGCTGTTTTCCTGGCAGCTAGAATGGCATTACTCCTTAAGCATTATTAGCTACGGATCCTACATTGATGGATGATCAGGGCAAATATTCCAACCATCATATAAAGCTAATTGTAAATACATTAAAACCCCAGTACTAATAAATGTAGTAGAATGAAATATACAATAGTACATAGGAAAAAGTACTATGACCGGGACGAACATTTTTACACTCAGGAATCGATGTAGGAATAGCTGAGGTAGTGCCCCTGTTCCACAAATTTTGAATGATTTTTTTATGACTTTGAATAAGAACGAATGCGTTGTCTCTCATTTATTGAAACGTTCATCAATAATAATAGCCACTAATTCCGTTTATTCATAATATCGCTTCTAGAAAGCGTTTTAATACTGTTTCATGGTAATGCATGAACCGAATGTTTTAACCTAAAATTACATACCTAATTCGTAAGCCGTCTCTATACTACTCGTATCATACCATAATATAACATTTATTAACATTAATAAAATTATTAACAAGGATGATAGTTAAATTTAAATAAGATGTCATTCGATACTGAATAGCTAAAATTTCACGGGCATTTATACAACCGGGGTCTGTTAAATTTGACATTTGTTATTACATCAGATTTGGTAACAACGGATTGTGCTTTTGAAATTATATTACATGTAATTTCTATCAGACATATTAACTTTACCTTTATTTGTGTATTTCATATCTCCCATATTTTTCCGGTTGAAAAAATAGATTGGAGTATGATAAAAATATAAGTTAGATAGACGAATGAATAGAAAACTTCTCTAAAAGAAATTAATACATTTAACCACATCTTTGTTGAACAGCGTTGAACCCGAGAGAGAAAAAACAATTGCATCGTGACATGATGATGATTTTGATAAATTGACATAGTAATTGACTATAGTTTGCCATTATTAGAAATAAGCTGGAAGCTAGATGCCTTACAACAAGATGAGAATTTAAAATTTATGTAGGAAAGGTTTGTAATTAATATTTTGTTTTGAAATATGATATACTCTACTTATAGCTAATGCTTCACCCAAAGCTCGTATATAGTCGAGTTAAAGATAGAAACATATCTTTAAATTTTCTTCATCACAAGTTGTATTGATTTATTTTTATGATGCTTTTGACCTCTACATATTTTCAATTCTGATAGAAAATACTTTGATACTATCATTATAATGAATGTATAGAAGTTAGATATTTGTTTTTATAAATATTTCAATTGAGGAAAATGTTTTTTTTTTAAATATATTTATAACTCAATAACGATTTTTTTCGGCCAGAAAAAGATTTCACTGTTTTTGATACGGTTTTTGATTAATTTGTCTTTTTCTGATTACAAGGGTTAACTGAATATAATTTTACCCATTATAGTTAATTTAAAAACGAATCAATTTTGAGTATAGAAATTGTGTAAATGTAGGAAATTGACATATTAAATTGAAATTAAAGTGAAGTGCAACCTACTTACACTATTTGATAGTTTCTACTTTTCAATTACTTTAACCCGCTAATTTTTTCCCTCAATCAATTTACAATTGCAATTTATTAATAAAACTCATAAGTGGGCAAATTGTTTTATAGCGATCGTTATTTAAAACATCAAAAGATGAATTTTTATTGAATAATTTAGGTAAAATAAATTTATTATTTTATTAAATAAATTATATTGGATTTCAATAAGTTTAATAAGAATATAACCAATTAGATATTATAGTATTACTAGAAGCCGCCCATCCAAAGACGGGAGCACAGCACGGAACTTTAGCTAACCCTTTTCCAGCCTTCTTCTGTTTTTCCCAACCTCAATATATTTTTGTCCCTCTTCCATAAATGATACGTTCTCGTAAGATATGTACGTATATTTTGAAATTCCCTCAAGTCAAAATTTCGGTGGAAAGTTTTAACATAATAATATTGCATGTAATATAATATTGAACCATATTCACTAAAATTGAACATTCTTGTCAATTCCGTAGAATAACATTACACAACATTTAATCGATTTTGTATATTATGAAAATTCAAGAAATAAATTATGGTCAAACAGATAGAAATTACAAACTGAAAACATTATACTTAGGGAGGCACCGATGCATTCTCAATATTTCAATGCGATGAAGAAAATTGTACAAATGTACATTGATACTAAAAATTAAAATAAACGAGGTAGTACGTACTTTATGTACACTTTATAGTAAATAGCAATCGATTTAAAATTAAAATTGACCTACTTTAAATATCGGTTGGGTATGTTCGTTGATCATGATGCCAATAAATTCAATTGAATTGGCTTTTAATGTTCACAATTGATTTGCAATATTTTATATGTAAAATATTATATAGATGCATTATTATAGGAAAACTGTATAAACCTAACAATTTATGAATATAGATAAATACCAATTATGTGTATTACCGCATACGATCTGAAATATTCGGTATTTGGAATCTTCTCAATTATAATATTTTATGTTTTGTTAAACAATCCAAATTGAATGTCGATTGTTAATAATAACACAGATTGTTGATAAATAAACTACTCTCATAGTTGGCCTATCATAGTTGGCCTATATGTGGTGATCTTAAGATACTGACTATGCTTCTGGGTCAGTAAGGAGGCTATACAAAATAC
>JANTOP010088151.1:0-20220 GCA_027564815.1 Symmerus nobilis
ATTCCTCTTAAATACTCTCTATTCTCAGACAAATGCATTTATGAGTTTCCTTGCTTGTCAAATGAGATTATCCTTAGGTATAATTCGATGAATTAAAATTAAATAAATTAAAAGAAGTGATGCTGACAAGCCCTTTTTTTGTATTTCATATTTAAACCACGTACTGGCTGATATTGATTTTTACATTTTAAATTATCGGTTTGTATATAAATTTGAAGAGACGACAGGCCTTAAGGATGTTATACTAAAATTTATTTTATTCACCCGCGATAATCGGGGTCAGTATTTGGATTTATGTTCTCGATAATTTCACGATGTTTCAGGAATATTTCTGGCAAATGTTTCACCTTTAAATTTGTCTATTCATCATTTTAAAAAAATCGTTACCGGAAATTGGTATAATAAATAATGATTTTTCTTTGGGTTTTTTGTTTTGTGTGTTGAACTCATTCGCCGTTCCAGGTAGAAAAGAAGAATAATTAAGATGATTTAATAATTTTTCTTTAACAAACGTTTCGTACTACCACCTTCTCACCATTGAATTCTGGACCATTTATGTCTAAACCATCATGAATTAGAATTGGCATTCAAATTATACATATGAATTTGGAAAAGGTAATTTTTATTTTGGACTAGCCACCCCTTAATGAATGATTCACGTCATTTTTTTAATGTATTTAATTTCATTTTATGTTTTTATCATTTTTAGCCGAAAGCATGACCTAACCCAATCCCAAAACGGTATTTCGGATCTATAATTAAAAAGATTTGTCAAATTCGATAAAACCCCAAACCCAGGTAGTTTTGCTTTGTCATAATAATTGGAGATAATTTTTATTTTATGATTTGTATGAGACAAGGACCAGACTGGAAAATAGATAAATAAAAAGGTTTGAAAGGATCGATTAGTATAAATGGAAATCGAGGAAATTAAGTAATCAGAGAGAATAGATGCTTGGGATTATCATACATAAGGAACAAAATCGAGAGACGAGACTGAGGTCACCCCGACCACTGTACGATTTTTTTCTTTAATCATTCGGTTCAGTTAACGATTAGACTATCGCATGAAAAATTGTAATAATATAGAATTTTTGCCAAGGTTAAAATCGTCGTTTTTCATGTATGCTTTTTTTTCGTAATCAAAGAAAAAAAATAACAAATCATGATTATATTGGGTATAGTTTGTAAATGATAGCGAATACAGTCATCTCGTCATTCATTTGTATTTTCTAATTCTAAATCTGTTTTATTGTTGCGGAGTTATTTTTATCAGAGTAGTTTTACTGTATTTACTATAGACAAATATGACGCTGAGGAAGTCTTTGTAAAATTCGAGAAGGAAAAATCGAAATCCAATCAATACGGGAAAATGAGTTGTGTCTATGAGTAGACTTGATGGCAATGTACAATTTACATGCCTTTTGACATTATAGTAGCCAATAGATCCGAGTCGGATCTGTAGATGGGGGCGCTAGATGCAGTGGATTCGGTCTCGCGTCACTTGAGGCTCATTACGAAGGCTTCTATAACTAACAATCTAATTTTTCAAATTTAATCAATTTTATATTAAATTTTTCGATACAGATGTCAGGCACATTTGTAAGGAATTTTTATTTATTTATAAATATGAAGGATTTTCTGAAGCCGAAACTAAACTAATATTCTATTTGATTGGGGAAAAAGAAATCCATTATTTTTACGTTTATTTCGTGGCTTTATTTAACATGATTACAATCATTCGTTTTGAATCAAATATGCACCGTTTTTTCGATAACTCTGCCATTTAGAAGGCAATGTCATTATGCCGTTTTCCCAAAATGCTGAGATTTTACGCCACCAAGAGCGTTTGCCGTGGACAAAAAGAGGGCCCTAGGCAAGACTTCGACTACGGGTTCTTTCCCTGGGCATATGTGGAAATCAAATTATCAAACCTAAATCAAAGGGTTTTTCGGCCAAAATAAAATAAATCCTGATATGGTTGATTTTTTCTTTTGAAGAACTTTATTAATAAAATCTCTCCGGTAATTGCTTAGAAATGATGATCTGTCATTCGATTAAAAATATGTTAAAAATATCTATTTTTCGAAAATACTTCTGAAAATTTCATAGGAAATTTAACCGTTTTTGTAAAAATTTTGAAAAATTAATTTTAAAGGAGATTTTAAATATGTATATTGTGAGAGAACCCCCTCACCATATGATGTTGTTGATAGAATCCCCCTAGTTACCACTTATTTGGATCCTTATCGAAATTTTCCCGAAAATCATAATCATTTTCAGTAAAGTACCAATTCAAAAACCTCGAAATCAGGAAATGATTTTTTAATAAAGTTTGTTCTACAATTTCCCCAGTCTACAGTCTTAGGATTAATTTTCTGTAATCATATTTTGCGGTGCCTAAAGAAAATTTCCCGGAAATATGATATTCCCAGAAGATTGTCAGACAAATTCTTTAAAATCGGAACATTGCTTCGATTTTCTGGCCAAAATAAAATGAATGATGTTTCCAAAAAATTTACAACTCTTCGAAAATAACTTAGAAATGGTTTGCCACCATTACGATTAAATAATTGTTGAAAAATAATTTTCCTTAGAAATTCGAACAAAAATCGTTCAATTTATTCTAATTTTTTACAAGGCGCTTTTTTAAAAGATTTTAAACACATAACTTTAACAGGGAACCTCTAGCAGTAAAGGTATTAATATATCACCCTGATTATCCCCTGCTTGAATCCGTTTTTAAATTTTCAAATTTTAAATTTTACGAGAAATTATAACCTGAAAAGTCACCACTTTCTTTATGTACCCATTATAGCAACCCTTCTAAAATCGGGGGGTGATTTTTTGTTTAAACAGTTTTCCACAATTTTGTCATGGACCGTTAGGTTTATTCCCACATACCTACATAAAATGTTTCAACACGTTGGGTACTGGTGATTGACCTATTTGTGATTTTAAATTTATAAGATACAAGTAGCTCATATTAAATTTGTTTGGCAGCTGCCTAGTCTGCCTAGGCCAAAGTTCGGATCTGGCAACAGCTCATAGTAGGTCATTCCCTTTCAATCTAACCAAACACACTGTAAAGTTTCTAGCCGCCAGTCCTGGTTTGGCCATCGTTTTAGCCGCTTCACCCGCCTTCGACCGGGATCGGTTTCGCTTAACATTGTCGTATGTGATTCATTTCTCGTCTGACTTCACTTCTCAGATGGTAACACGGTCCATTAAGTTTTTTTGTGTCAACTACTTCAAAAGCCTTCCTTCCAAAAAGGGCCTTCCTAGACCTTCTAATGCGAGGCGCATTTTTCACATCGAAATTACCGGAACGGAATTGACGAAACCAAAATTGCGCTTGATTGGTTGTTACTGTTACAGTACCGGGACCGTAGACATCGTTCACAATTTTAGCCGCCTGACTTGCGTATTCGCCTTTATTAAATCAAAATTGTAAAATATAGCGAATTTTCTCTTTGTTTATCTCCTTTTTTGACGCCCTGTAATATACAAATGGATTACTCAATCACAACAATGACGATAGATTTTTTTTAGTACGTGAATCCTTCTTTCCAACGAGTGTAAGTATGGCCCGATGCGACAAATACATCACGAGATGTAGTATTTATCCAAAAAAATAATGGATTTCTTTTACCCCAACCTAATGTTAGTTTACGAAATGTCAGACCATCACGATCCATTTCAGTTATCTGGAATTCAATTTAAATAATTCATTTATCTGATTTTTCCCAAACGTCCCGATTTCCCCCCGAATTTTCTGGGATAATTTAACGTATTTTCTCTGATTTTTCAAATTTTCTCCAACATCTAGCAGCATTTTGATCTTTTTTTCACTTTCTTTTAAATCTTTTACCTGCCTCTGTCGACGGTTTTTTTTTTAATGAATTTTTCCCCAGCTCTTACCATCTTTTATCTGTCTTCTTTCAACTTTTACTACTTTTTACGGAACGGCTTCCGATTTTTCAAGCCTTTTCACGTCTAAAACACTGAGAAAGTGGCGAAAAGCCCGGAAAAATAGACAAATTCGGGAAGTGGAGAAAAGTCCCAGAAAAAGCAGGGAAAGTTCAGCAACATGCAGTAAGTCCTGAATATTAAGGAATAGTCATGAAAACGTAAGGACAAGTGGGAGTTGTTTCAGAATAATCGCGGAAAATCGCGGAACGTCAAATGAATTGAAAAGGGTTGTCAAATTGAGGCCAACTTGTTAAAAGTTAGAAAGTTGGAAAAGTCGCGTAAATTCGACAAAACTTTATAAAAAGAGTGACAGGACCAAAAAGTAGTTGAGGAAAATATTCGGCTAGTCTAGAATAGTCTGGAAGAAAGTCAGGGACTAATGTCAGTCATTAATGTTTTTTTGAGACTTTTTCGACCTGACTTTTTGCAACTATTTGCGTCTATTTTCGGACTCGCTTTTCTTAATTTTTACCACTTCTCTCTGACTTTTCCCTATAAACCGTATTAGATTAATCGTGGTGTACACATTTCTGTATGGTTTGCATTTATGTCATTCTTGCAGTGCGATATTGACTGGATCTTATAACAACAATTAAACTGAACTTTAAAATAATCTTACTGAATAGCAGTTAAGGTGAATCTTTTAGTAAATATTTTTTATAAAGTTAAACTAAACATCCGTAGATAATCCTTCGTAATTATAGGATTTTTTTTTAGTAAATTAAAATAATTAAATCATACCTGAGATCTTCGATGCGTCACTATCCATTCGGCACTATCCATTCGGCACTATCCATCGATACTGTAAATTTTGGGTCCGAAGTCTTACTGATAAAGATACCATTAATCTCTATGATCTATCTATGACCTGCTCATTGCATTCGGATTTCCTTCTTTCGAGGATTTAATTGATTAGATTTTACGGTATACTTTTGATGCACTGGTACTCAGCTAGGTATTCTGCTGTGGCTCAACTACCCAAATTGGAGGTTGGGAATAGAATAGCGCGCTTATATTAAGTTGATGAGGTTTATAAATGTGACCATCTATGTTACTTGCTTACAAATGTGGAGTTTTTCAAGTAATTTGTACCAAAATAAACTATATATCCTAAGGTGGTCGGACATTTTAGGCGTACCACCAGAACCCAAACCAGAACCAAAGGAAATTATGAGCTATTATCCTACATCCATGCGAATTAGAAGTGCGTGTTTCTCTTCAACCTATATTGAGCACCGATGGGATGGTTGATGTATGTGAATTAACCGCGCAGGTAGTTCCCGGTGTCATTAGTATCAAGAAGCTTGAAAGAGAGCTCAAAGCGATAATGAACAGTTATGTCCTTATTTTATTTATGGGGGTTTACTAGACGTGTTTAGTTACCTTAGTCCTTAGTTCATAATCCATTTCTGCTATGCATGCAAGTTAATTTTTTTTATCAGGGATATCTAGTCCCCTAAGTAGATATCCGAGCAAGCGTAGGAAAATACCCCTATTGGTCCTAATCGGACATATACCCCGTCGATCAAGTAGACTGCGGCCCAAGAATTGGTTAGGCCATTCGGAACAAACAATGGCAACACTGTGTCTCATGATTTTTATTATTAGGCTTAGCTTAATATTTACTACTCGATATCCGGTTAGTTGATTATGCCGAATAACTGCATACACTAATTCCCAGCCAATTAGAACAAAATTAATAGAAACACGAACCGATCCGCTTCACTGAATCCAGTGAAATCGATCCAATATGTAGGACGATATGTAGGACGATTCTAAAATTGATATGTCCGAATAATCGGTAGATTAAGAATTTTGCGTCATGAATATAACGATATTTTGTGCTACCGTTCCGAATTTAGAGTTCTTCAAAATTGTCCCATCATTTAAAATCTAAGTTTCTGCATGAATGAAACCAGAATCACACCGGATGTATGATGCGTTCAGGTCGTGGAAAAAGTAGATATTATCCAATCACAAAATCACTATTTTTCAACGTTCAATAAGATTCCGCCGACGAGTGGTGTTTGATCAACGATCTGTAATCTGTGAACTGTTTCTGATGGCTTGGAGTTCAATACAATTTTTCAGCCCATCACCGGTTAGAATGTCATTGGATCACAAGCCAATATCGCTACTGGTTTAAATCGATCTGCATCGAATTTCTGCTGATCTGTAGTTCAACAATCGGTATCAGAAATTGCTTGTATCAACTTCTCACGTATAACAGGAAAATCGTCAATTAGAATTGGATTCAAAAATCATTTTATTTTAAATTCAATTCCTTAATAAACATTTATTCAAATGAAAAAAATTTATAACGACATCAAGAACTTATCGTTCTCGATCTCGATTTTTATCATCGACCTTGTATTTTTTACTCTCGAACCCCATTATGTCAAAGTACTTTAACTTAATTCGATAACCAGTGACGGGGTTCTTATTTAATATGTTTCTTTATTTCTTAATTTCAATTCTTACAGCTAGTAATTTAATACAAAGGACACCATTTTGTTTATTTATTTTAAAGTCAAGTATAAGACTTGATTATTCTTAACACTCTTGTATACTTACCACCCTGTTTTGCGTATTACTGTAACCTTCCTGTATGATTTTGAATTTCAACAGTTTGTTTACAAATAAAAAAACCGAAGCGAATTTGCAAGAGGATCGGTCATTCAAAAAGAGACCTGTAAAACTTGATTTCTGTTTTATTTCTTCTTTTTTTATGTTTCTTACACATACCGACTTACATAAACAAAGGACTTACTTGGCTATTCAGAAACAATTTTTTTTTCTCCCAGTCGGTTTCCCATTCAATCCGAATAATTCTGTCGATTGGTGGTGATACCCTACCTTACCTTGGGTGATTATTATAATTTTTTTTTATCGTTTTTTCTGTTTTATAAAAATCCATACACACAATTTCTGTGTCTGAGAATCGATTCCTTCTTACCCGACCTTAAAAAAAAACATTATGTATAAAAGGCAGATGATTTACGTATTTTTTCTTTCGTATTCGTTTGCCATACCGAGTATGTTAGGGACTGTGTCGTATGTATATTTTTAAGGGGTTACTGACCCTTTTTTCTTCTATGTATTTGAGATACAGTGGTGGACTGTATATAATTTTAATAAATCGTCCCTCAAATAGCTTTGATGTTATTGATTATCACACCGTATATGCGTATATCGTGCAATTTCTACACGACGTCAAGAATTGTACAACCTTCGGCGGGTACAGGAGATTTCTCGAATCAGTCCTAAAAATGATAACGAATTTTTTTTATCAATTTTTAATTACTGTTTACCGGAAATTAATAACAATTGATAAGATACAAATTTTTTTCTTTCTTGTTTTTCATAACAGGTTTCTGAAGGTGACAGTCCCGTCCCGATTTGGTCTTACTTCCTTCAGTCATCCAGTTTTCGATTTATTTCGATTTCGATTTATCAACCACCACTGTTTATGAAGTATGTTGATTTCATACTGAAAAACGGCAACATAAAATCACACTATGGGTTCAATAGTGTTAAAGTTAAATAAACCTTAACCGTAACCATCTGTTTGGTTGATAACCACCGTCATTGGTGTATATGTATATGATTGTATGTCATATATTGGATATGTATGGGATGAAAAGAAGGGTCTTTTGGAATACAAATTCTCAGGCAAAGGACTGGTGTTTTTGTTTTTCGTAATGCTTGGAAGGCTAGAGTCTTTTTATACTTTTTTTTTGTGTGAAAGAAGAAGAAAGATAAAGAACAGGGAACTTGATTGTTTAATTTATCATGGGATTTATATATTTTATTGTATATGCCATGTAATCTAATGGAGAACTTATCTCTTAAGATTACATTCTCAATGTCTCTTTATTTTTATACCTAAAAGTATATACGTAAATCGATCAAATATATCAGGAATCGTGATTAAATGAGCTTAAGGCCATATCTTTCAATTCCATCCTTGGATTGATGGATAAACATCCTTCGTTTCCCTTTATTTACTACTTTAGGTAGAAAACCGTAGGTGATATTAGAAATGCAAATGCACCCAATTATGTACATTAGACATAAGAAATGAACCAAAATAGGTGCAAATAATTTATAAAAAATACGCCCATCCCTGATCTTTAGGAAATCAACTAAATATTAGGTGTGTATTCCAAAACTATCGATTGACTACCTAGCCTCGTTAATCGAGATAAGTCACCGAAACTTCCGTATGGAAGCGCCTACGCTCCCTCGAGGAGTAATGGTTAAAGATGATTATGATTCCAAAACTTTCTGCGAAATTGACACATATACGAGACAATATGTTTTTAGATCTGAGATTATCCTTTCGGGATTATTTCTTTGAAATGTTTAAGGCTGAATTTGAAGATACTACCGAAAAAATCATAAATTTAATTGGACGAGGCCATTCGATGCTCCGTGAACTGAATGATGAATCTAAGAGAATCAGCCGTAAAATGAGCATCACCAAAGTCGTTACAATAAACGGCTCAATTATTGTTATTGACAGTTGCTAGTAATAAATATCTGGGGCATAATTTGGTAATGGGAAAGCCAATCAGAAATATAAGATAAAATCGTATAAATTTTGGGTGGACGACGGCGTTCGGAAAACTGAGGCATATTCGTAAAGTGTGTACCACCAGTCGTGAGTCATGACCTACGGGGCAGTGACATCGACATTAACAGCGCTAACTACCCAGAAACTAAATGGAAACATTACTAGCAGCCTAGAAAGGGTCGTATGGACGTCAGTAGGCCTACAACAAGGTGGATAGACAACATATAAAAAGGTTGAAATATAACTAGGAGTATGCCTGGGACGGGCACATAAATGGAAGACCTTTGAGGGAGACCTATGTTCAAAAGTGGACTTCAGCAGGCTGATATGATGATGATGATGATGACAGTGGTCGGATTGAATAGTTCCCTGGGATCATAGATAGATAAATATTAGATTTAATCTCTTCATAGCCCTAGCAAGAGTTTAGTTCTAATACCAAATGCTAGATCTGCAGTATAATTCAGATCTATGGAATGGTGAACCTGTTATTCTGTGTCTCGTGAGAGCATATTTTGAGCATATACACGTACCACATAAACGTACTCTGCTTTTCTCTTTTTCCCTACAGAATTCACAATCACAATCAGTCCTAGTCTATGAAAGTGTTTGTTTAGAGAATCATATCTTCTAATCGCACCTGTAATCATACTAATTTTAAGTTAACTATAGCCCCATGATTTTTCTTTGTGGCCCATTTACAACGAAAAGGATTCTGTTAGGTCCTGCAAAATTTGAACGGCACGAGCGGACAGCGAAACTTCAGTTATAAAGTTTTCGTGACAGGTTACAGAATTTCTAATTTTAAACCATTGGGACGTATTTTGAAATTGCGTTCATAGTCTAGGAGTTCTGCTCGTACGCACAACGGGAACGTTAAAAGCAGGACAGTTCTCTAAGAGCAGTCATGTTTGCAGGTTCCGTTCTTTGGTAGTCAAAACGTGTGGTTTATACTGAGAGCAGAACAACTTTCTACAAACGAACGCATGTATTTCGCTAATAACCACAAGATTTTCCTCCAAGACTTAACTGTTCGCCAGTTAGAAATGTCTTTATAGCCAAGTTCAAAATTTAGTTTCCAGTCATTGCTATAGGTTCCTGTTCCTGGCATCCACTTGTTCCATTTTCGAGAGGTTTACCAGGTGTGTCGGTAATTCCTTTCCGGTTTTTCAAACAGATGTCGCTAGCCATAAATAAAAAATGTTATGATTTGATACATATGTCATTTTATTCTACTGACATTAACCTCAAAACTACACAAGTTACGTTCCGCCAAAATAACAGCGTTATAGGTTTATAATTTTTTGAAAATGTCGAGTTTTGTGCCTGAAAACGTGCATTTGCGGGGCGCATTACTTTTCTTGTTTCATCAAAAGAAAAAAGCCGTTGAAAGACATCGTTTGCTAGTAGAGACTTACGGTGATCATGCTCTAACCATAAGAACATGTGAAACGTGGTTTCGGCAATTCAAATGTGATTTCAACATTCAAGACAAAGAACATCCTGGTAGACCGAAAATGTTTGAAGATGCGGAATTGCAGGAGTTATTGGATGAAGACCCAAAATAAACTCAAAAACAATTAGCAGAAAAGTTGAATGTGAGCCGAGTAGCAATTTGTGAACGATTACAAGCGATAAGATCCGAAAGATTGGAAGATGGGTGCCACATGAATTGAATGACAGTCAATTGAAATGCTGCTTCAAAGGTATGAAAGGAAGTCATTTCTGCATCGAATAGTAGCGGGTGATGAAAAATGGATTTATTTCGAAAATCCCAAGCGAAAAAATCATCGTTATCACCTGGCGAAGCTAGCCCATCGACTGCAAGACAAAATCGCTTTCGTCGCAAGACCATGCTCTGCGTCTGGTGGGACCAGGTTGGTGTCGTGTATTATGAACTGTTGAAACCTGGAGAAACAGTTAATACTGATGGCTACCGATAACAAATGATCAATTTGAACTGTGCATTGATCGAAAAACGGGCACAATACGATCAAAGACATGATAATGTGATTTTGCAGCATGACAACGCGCCGTTTCATACAGCAAAACCAGTCAAAGAAGTGTTGAAATCACTTGGATGGGAAGTTTTATCGCACCCGCCGTACTCTCCAGACCTGGCTCCATCCGACTACCACCTTTTCGCATCGATGGGGCACGCGCTTGAAGAGCAGCACTTCACCGATTTCGAAGAAGTTAAAAAAATGGCTCGATGAATGGTTTAGCTTAAAGGAGAAACAGTTCTTTTGGAATGGCATCCATAAATTGCCTGAGAGATGGGCAAAATGTATAGAATCAAATGCCCAATACTTTGAATAAATAAATGTTAACTATCCATTGTAAGTAACGTGTTAACTTTAGCGATAAAACCGGAAAAGAATTACCGACACACCTGGTACGTTCTAAATGTCTTGGTTTGTTAAAGGTTGGTTGGTTAAACTGCCTAGCTTGGAACACACAAGGATGTGCATGTTCAAAAATGTAGAAAGAGACTCACCCCTCATTTCATATTAATAGAAGAGTTGGACTGATTCAAATATCGCTCAATTCTAACCCCCCTGGATCTATTCCTAAACATAAAACCTCCAATTGCTCTAGCTCTGGATTTGAGAATCCGGGCCCTCAATAGCTTTTTCATATGCAAATTTCCTGCAAAATTTCCCTCTCCTTTTACTCAAAGAAAGCTTCAACTTTGGGATGGAATTTTATTCGTATTGAAACCTACTTGCGATCCAAATAATTTAACCATAACGAAGCTCAAAAAGTTACGACACGACAAAAACTAGAGTTCAGTGCAAGCTTTAAGTATTGAATAAAATTCTATACGTATTCAAATCTATTCTAATTTTAATCCGAATAATTAAATTTTAATGAAATCTGAAATTTTCCTGAAAAAGCTCAAAGACTAATTTTATTCATAATGACACATATTTGTCATCCAAATAGTTTACCTGCAACGAATCGGAAAATGTTCCGACACAAGATCCACATAAACTTACGAGCTTAGCGAAATCTTTAAATTTTGAATAAAATTTTATGCATTTTGAATTCTAATTTTTATTCGAATAATTATTAAATGATAATCAAAACCTTAAATTTAGCTTCAAAGCTAAATAATAAAATAAGTGCTAGCTCTCGGTTAGTTTCGGGAATTTTCGCTTCATGGTAGTACATTATAGCTAACGCTTTTAACTTTTGATCTTGAGAAGTGGTTTGTAAATATTAGGTGTTTGAATAAGTTTGCTGTATTGAAGTTGGTTGCGTTAAAAAAGCTTTGTTGTATTCATTTTGCTCAGTGGCGGTCTTATCCTTTTTGGCGCCCTCGGGCAGAGTACTTCAGGGCGCCTCTATTGAATTGAAAATGTGACTGTTACTAAATAAAAATTCGATTAGTTATGTGTGAGTCGTTGTGCTTAGTTTTGGTCTCAGCTCGTGCGTGCCTTCAGCGCCCCCAACCAGCCTGGTGCGCTCGGACTGTGCCCGACCTCGTCCCCCCAATGGCCGGCGCTGATTTTGCTCCATATAGCCAATAGATAATATCAATATTGGATTTATAAAATATCGTAATTCGGGCCCCAAGAATTCACGGGCCCTAGGCCCGGGCCTAAACTGTTGTACGGACTGAGTACGCCCCTGAGTAAACTTGTTGCGGATCCCGAATTAATTTGTGTACGGAACTTATAGGGGAGGCGTTTTTGAACCCACCTGACTGTCCGAACAATAATCTCAAATATTCCGCTTTGTAAGGATTAAGCTTCTTTAATAAATAATATTAAACTCCAATCTAATATAAATTTAATTTAATTTAATTTCTGTGAGTAAAATGATCTGTATATAGAAAACTAACCATTAGGATCTCCCAAATCGAATGTATATAATCATATTGATGATTCTTCAATGTAATTCCCCTCATTAGGTCGACACTAGGGAAGAGGTAGGATTGGGACCGATGGTGATGGGCATCGGGGAACAATGAAACGCGCATAATCTGAGTGTTGACATAACGATAGACGTAATTTAATGTAAATAAAATTTTTCTCGTTGCTATTTTACAAGGGAACGCACACCGATGTATCAGTAAATGGTTAAATGGAGATGTAGTGTTGTAAGATGTGCCGAAATTTTCCTTTAAATTTTTTTAAACCTGAGAATACAGTCTTTTGTATATCTAGCAACTTCTTTAATATCCACTGATCTTTTCGTAAAATGTATTCAACTCTAAGCAGAATAGACCCCCAAAGTTTGTATTTTTAAAATCGTAAGCTCTCGGTAAGAGAAGGAATTCGAAAGTGGGGACTAGCATGCGGCCAAAGCCGCTGAGGTGAACTCGGTTAAATTAAACTAAAAGAACCTTTAAAAGAATTATAGAATTCTCCCCTTAGTTTCATTCTGTTCAATGAATTTTACTATTTAATAGGTCGTACTAACATCCACTTCCGAGCTACTAATTAGACACAGATCCTGGGGATCAGACGTTTGGACAATTGACTTTTCTAAAACAATCATTGTTAATTTGGATTTTTAAATAGTATTTCACAAAGTATTTGAAATACCGCTCATGTATTTGAAATAAAATAGTTGTTGAATGTATTTTGTACTTTAAATTTATGAATAAATGTCAATAAATTGTGACTAGTAGACAGATGACATCTACTAACTGTCAACAATCTGACAGCCCTTTTCATTGATTCGCCGTATTCCCGTAATCGAAATACAACTACTTTGACAGGAAAAATAAGAAGTAGGCTCTCGTTGTTCATCGTTGGTTTCGCTACTACGCCATAACTTTTTGTTCAATTCAATCCGAATATATATTTACTTTTTTTGTGTTGATTGATACAAAAACAGGCTTTTGACATAAATTTTTTCTTGAATATAATTCATAAACGTGTGTATTTTTGTATGAAATTAAAGTAAAGAAATAAAATTATATAAAAATGGGTGTTTTTTCTTCGCTATATTACCAATCCGATCGTCCGTCGAGATTTGAATAATTTTAAAATATAAATAAATTTTATATACACGAAGAAACAGATGTAAATATACATACCGACTCGGATCGGTATGTCGAGAATATAATAAACAACATAACACATATGGATTTATCAGCAGTAACAGCTGATTGCGCAGTACACGAAAATCCTACTTGAAAAATGTTTCAAGTTTCATACCATTTATAAATATAAATTATAAACGGCAATGTTACGATGATAATAAATAAACATCATATATAATGACAGTCGTATATCGTATATCGTATGTCGTTTCGCTTTTAGGTAGTGTTGAATGACGACCAACGAGACGTTAATACTCTCTCACTTTTATAATTGTGTGAATATGAATTGATTTTGTGTGCACATAATTAAATAATAAAATAGAATCCAGTTAATTCTTACAAGAGCCAGGTAAAATGGGGAGACTTAAGCGATGGAGCTAAGTCTCTCTTAATTAAAATTTGTTCCAAATATCGCTGTCGATTTATAGAATTTTCATAACCCTTAATTGAGCTGTCAGTAAAAATGTGACGAGCTCTGAGGTGGGATTTTCATTGAAAGTGGAATCGTGAGATGAAATCGTGGAAAGTATGTTTGGACCAGGATGGCTTACACTTTTCACGAACAAATTTATGGGTGGGAAAAATGACGTTTATTTATCGCCTTTTCACAGTTTCAATATATCGCAAGTTCAATTAAAATCCCGTTTAGTGGGAAAAAATTAGTGAAAAGTCACATTCCACGATTACACGATTTCACTTACAAATTAAAATCCCACCTCTGGATAATCTAGATCTAGATTCTTGAACATTAATAACAACAGCTATCTTTCATAACCTATAATTCTTAAAATAGCTCGCTCTGTCAAATTAAAATGGATCTCCAATCAAAAACTGTAATAATTATCTCACGCCAGGAAAATCAATTAAGATCGTATATCAAAATCAGCAAGTCATGTGTAAAGTAAAGGTTTTCCCTTCGTAAGAGCCCCCATACACGTACAAACTTACTTGACAAACTTGTTTGATGGCTTGACGAGCCACAGACGGTTAAACTTATTTGTCAAGCCATCAGTCGACAAATTACTTTTCTGACAAAATCAGAAATTCGTCAAACTGTACATCCATCTGTCAAGCCATCCAACCCACAAACTTCACCCATACACCATCCAACTTACTTGTCACAAGTCAAGTAAGTTTGAGCGTGTATGGGGGCTCTAATGAAATCTGTAATTTAGCTGATTTTTGAGTTCACCGTACCCATGAAGTTGAAGTAATTGTCGTCACCTCCTTGCCGGTGGTAATTTCTCTTCAGAGGTGCCTTTGAATTTCGACACGGTTTACAGTATTCTGACAATTATGGAAGAGTTGCATTGCATAGTAGCATTGACTTATGATTTCGTCTGCTGGTTCCTAAAATAAATGTCTAACCTTAGGCGCCTTAGCGCGGTTCAGAAATGTGGTGGTTTCGAAAGTCTTCTATGTGTTCTCAGCTATACATCGGTACTCCTTAACCAACTGTTCATTTCTGATTTTAGGGTTATGATCGTCGTCTAATATGAGGTCAGTATCTGATGTATGGAGGTTGGAAAGAAAGAATCTATCCGATTTATTGATTAAAAAAATCTTTTCTAAATCGAGAATTCATTCATTTTGGGACCCGGGAGCTTACCCAACCTTGCCAATCCACGTCAATATTCGTATATCAAATCTAGTAAAGTTTAATGAAAACAGGTGACATGGAAGTTTAAGCTCTAGATTTGGTAAAATGAAATTCCCTGGGAATAACCTAGAGTTTCCGAGAGAATGAGGAGATGATGAGAATGAGTTGGCAACCCTGTTATGGGGACAAAGATGAATTATCTTTATTTAAATGAAACTGGATTAATTGGGATCCTATTATTCTTAGTGACATCTGCCAGCCAGTAGAATTTAAATTTACATTATTATTAAACGCACCTGCCATTCGCAAAATGAAATACTGGGTATCGATGAAACGGCACTTCCAACTACTGGTAGTAATTCGCATTAGGGCACCTGTTCTACTGTAAGTAGACCGTGCGTATTTGCCAAAGTCGTTTACAATTGATTTCAAGCACACACCTCGCTAAGTCTTAATGACTTTTTGGACCACTGGTTTCGCATCTAATCCATCTATGTTTAGTTTAGTTCAAAATACTCTAGAAGATTCAGAAAAATTATTGTTCCAAATATTCGCGTTTAACCTTGATTATTTGGTTCAAATCTCTGCACGAACGTGACTTGGTAGAATTCGGTCCCATTCCCGACAAATTTGCTGACTTCAACGACTCCAAACATGCATATTTTTTTGGTGGATAGTTTGGCATCCAAAATAGACGAAATGGAGAAGTAAATCGAGTCAAACACGTCAGCTTTATGCGACGGTGATGAGTCTTGTTGAAAGATGTCCGAGTCCTACGACCGAAACGTTTCTCTGGCCCAGGCTTTAGAACAGCTTCCAAAACCATTTCATGGTCATTGGAGGCGTTTACTTTAACGCCTCGTTTCAGATACACGTGTTGAGAAGGCCCATCAGCAGTTACAACGGCCCATGACTTTAGGTTCGAGTGTTCAAATTTTGGTGAAAATTTCAACAGAGAAAACGATATTTGGAATTTCATGAGGCTCGCAAGCTCTTCAATTCCTTTGTTCTATCCGGTCTAACTTTTATGTGATACTTGATTGTAAGCTCATTTTTCAATATTCGGCGGATGTTTCTATCGGACACATGTATTTCTTTGGCAATTTTTCTGGCGCTTTGCGCAATCATATCTGGACTGATTGATTCTTTAAGAAACGATTGAATTCGATTAAGGGACTTTTATTTGGCTCGGTTTCCACAGAGAGTTTGAAAACCAGGAAGGTTGGCTTACTATGGTGAAGATTTTTCAAAGAGAAGTCCAGTTTTACTGGACCTGGCTTCGAATTCATTATGCCGGAGGTGCCTTACGTCTCCTTTTATTTCAGCGTAGGCCTCATTGGTTGAGAGGTGAGTCTGAACAATTCCACCCTCTGTTCGAGCTTTCCTAGCCGCTGAGTCGGCTCATTCATTTGCCGGCAGCCCGCAGTTACCCAGAACAGAACCCAGATAATTCTGATATCGCAGTTTGTGATATGCAGACGTAAGGTCGTTGATTTCATTCATGAAATGATTCCAAAAATTGGTTGCAATGGCTGCTACGGCTGTCAGTTAAAATTGTAAATTTCCCTTTTTTCACTCAAGTGCCCACTCATGTGCCATACAGATAGCCGTAAGCTTGGCGCTGCAAGAGGACATCTTTCGCATTACACGCTTAGTACGGTCCGGTGACCCCAGAGCCGAGATATCAACGCAAGCCATGCCTAAGACGATAGCTGTTACCGATGCATCAGTTGCGAAGGTATAGAATCCGTCGAGGACTAGCCTCTGCATCAAATCTTTATAAAAACATGAAACCACATTCCGTGGGGTGAGAGCTTTTTTGAAGCTCCAAAGCTTTTGAAACGTCAAAAAAATGGTTTCAATGGGCATATTTTGGAAGCAGGGTCTTCCAGCATTTGGAAATCCATTGTAAGATATTACTGAATTCTTGATAGGCAATGTCATAGCATGTCCGAACTGTCCCATCGAGACTTAGGTTCTGTTTCAGCGGTCTATCGAAGTGAACAATTTTACATAATTCCCTCCCAGTTAGATTTAGAGCTCTGAGCCACGGAGGTAGTTCACCAGCTAGTGAGTAGATTGCCCGAACCGGCGTGGAGGGGGTGAGTCTGATGTATTTCCTAAGTGCCGCAGTCTGAATTGTGTCAATTTTTTGAGTGGCACTTGCGGCAATACGGCTAACCGCAGAGTCACTGGACGGATAGACTCATTGATATGCATATTGCATGTCTGATTGTTACTAGATATCTGCCCGAGAAATTAAATTTTATTGGTAAAATATACACGTATGCCGTTTATATTACAACTAGGGATGTTGCTCGGCTCCCATGTCGACATTGCCTTGATGATTGCCTAACTTGGATTTGGTGGCTAAGTTTAGACTACTCGCTATCTTAAGAAAGCGATTTAATTTGCTTTCCAAATATTATGAAGGAATCATCATCATACTGGAACAGAGCGGTCCTTTCATCCTGAAGGACGTGAAATGACGTAGTATAGTGCTAAAAAATCATAGTACGTAGGGCGCTATTCTGCGGAATCCCACCTTGTACCCTAATTTCCTCCACTCCAAGCTTCAGGTATCGTTCCCTGAAGAAAAATTACCATCTGTCGATGTCGACAGAGGCCACTATAATCTTGCGGCTTGAGTCGTTAAAAATCTTAATCGTTTGAAGGATGTATTAATACAGAACGTTGTAGATTCACTCATTTGGTAGGCAGAATATTCTCTGCATCAATCCAGGGGCCTTATTACGATTCTCGACTCGATCGATTGATAGTTTTCACCATTACCGACATCAAGGATATCGGTCTAAAATTGACCGATAGGTCTTTGCTTCTGTTATTCGCCAGTTCATCTAGCAGGAGTTCAGTGCTGTTAGAAAATTCTTACAGGATATTGTTGAAAGATGGACGGTATGGCATCTATAGACTTGTGAAGATGGTTAACTAACACATCACTCCGCACATCCTGTACAATTAAGCGTTCAACTATTCGTAATCTATATGAAATCGGAGTGCTATTAATAGAGTTTGCCTTAAAGGCGTTCAGGGATAATCCGACGGACGTACATAGCCAGGAAGTACCAAGCTATAAGTTCGTACCTACGGTTTCTCTCGTACTACACGTGAATGCTGTTAGAACAACTAATGTCATCAGTAGTGTAAAAATAATTTGTCTCACGATATTCTAAACACCTATCCCCTATCCGACGTCAGACACAACTAATTAATTTTTAAGTAGGTTGGTGTGGTTGCAATTTATGCAGTATTTGCACCCTTTTTAAGTTATCCGTAATTTTTGCAATTAACTTACCCGTTTCTTTTTTGAATAATTAAAAATGTATAATAATTCGGTTTTTTTTTTATTAAATTGTTTCAATAATGATATTGGGAGTAGTATCTTACCTGCCTATTCCAATGCACACATTTGGTTACTATAGTGGCAAATATAATGTATTCGGATTAATGTATAGATAAGAATTGAAATATATAAATATTCTCTTATATACATTTCCTATATAAATTTGGTGTAGACAAGTATTTGTGAATATATATTTTTTTTATTATTTATTTTCAAGACCTTTTTTATTCAGTAATCGAGAATTGTTGGTCCGTAAAACCTGCGTACCAAACAGTAAAAAAAAAAATTGGCGAAATCGGAAAAACCTATAGGAAAAGAGGTCTGAATATTTTCATTGTTTTATAAAAATTCATAAATTGAGAGTGTTTTAATTCAAATATCAAAATTCGGAAGACAGACTCTTCTTGTTCCAGCCAACGGAGATTGGATTTACATTTTGGGACTCGTGCCCAATAGAAGACCTTGGTGAACATTCCAAAAAAAAAATATTAAATTATTCGTGTGCGTGCGGCTGTTAAATTAGCGAAATAATCTGTGGGTGATACAAAAGAAAAATGTGCGTTTCTAAAATGTACGCATTTCATATGTAATAGAAGTAATTTACCTCTTACCAGAAGGTAACTTTTAATTTTTAATTTAACCGTATTGGGTATAAGTAAAACCCCAAATCAATTAGTCCAGCGATTTTCAGGGTCCTGTGATTTTTTTTACTTCGTGTCGCTGGTGCCACGTTCAAATAAATTAATGCGTTTCCATGTTACATATATTTTCCACCTTTGTTTAATCGAACTGAAATGACGGTTGCTGGTTTCTTTTTTGTGACCAAGGGATTATCAAACGGAATTGATTGAAATAAAACGAAGAAAACCATATCTGAACAAAGAAACTTCTAAAATGAATACATATGGAAATTGATTTTATTGATGGAAGTCGTTCTCAATAATAATCCTCTAAAAATGGTCTGTGGTCACGTTTCGATTACATATTGTTACGAATTTGTTCGAATTGTATCCACCTGAAGATACCCTCCTTGTCAGAACTATCTTAGATTCGTAAAAGATTAATTTTGAAATTTTGTAATTGTAAAAACAGTAAATTCAACATGATGGATTTATTCTTTCCACTTATGTAATTTTCTTTATCAGTTTTAGTCCGGATTGAAAAAAGGATTGGATGACTTATGGGTTAAACCATACTTCAGTAAACAAAATACGTGCATGAGCTGGAAAAACTGGTTCAAACCTTGCGATATCTTCCTACTGGACAGAAGCATTAAAGGCTTAAGATTCTCGGTTATAATAACACCACTTACTATAAGTCAGGTCAGTCCGAGTAGTGACTGATGTGAGACTGATGAGTTCACATTATACGATGAGTCTAGTGTCATTCAATAGCAGACTGATGAAAATTATTAAAATATGCAAAAATTCGTTAATTCGGTTCATCAGTCCGTCAGTCAGTGTAATTTCAATCTGACGTAAATCTAACCACTTTCATGGACTGAACGTGTATCCTCCTCCGTCTATGAAATTTATAAAAGGACAGGGCCAATTTTTGGGGCCCGAGTTCTCAGATTTAGTAATCCAGTTTAGGTTTTATATTTAAGGATTATTACAACATTATAATATTGTATAAAATATCTATTTACATCT
>JANTOP010088162.1:0-38812 GCA_027564815.1 Symmerus nobilis
TTATTCGCCCCCCCAACATTTCATTGCCCCCCCCCCCCCCTCAAGAATTTCCTGAATTGGCGCCACTGATTGGTCCCTATCCACATACTAGGTGGATATACATATTCAGAAACTGTATTGGGGAGGTAGACACCCCACTTTAAGGTTTATTGAACAGACTAGAGATATACTCGGCTCATCTATGAATCTGATCACCCCTCTTTCGATACTTGATTTCCGTGGACGATCTTGCTGGCAATACGAGAATTTACCTTAAGTGAGTTAAGTGTTACTTAATTTACAAATTAGAATTAAGAATATTTTAATTTCCATATAAGGATACCCAAAATATTATTTTATACTTCCGATTATCTTATGGCCTATATGAGAGATCCTTGTACCATACATAAGTTATCTTTTCTTGAACTTCTAGAGATAAGATATATTTTTGAAAGAGAAAAAGAGCAAAGTATCTCAAGTTTACCTAAGCCAATATTTACCATGGTCCATCGTATTATCATAAAAGTGCCATAATTGGACATACAAGTGGTTCAAGAACTTTCGAGGAAAAGAAAAGAAAAACAAATCTTCAAAATTTCCTTAATCCAATGATGCCAAATTATTTCTAATTAATTTTTGAAGAGATTTTGAACGATTTTTTTTTTTTGGAAAAATACCCGTTTTTTGTTTATTTGGAAAAAAATAAATCGACCCTTTCCTCGATTTTACAGAATTTTTTTTACAGCTTCACGGAAAAATTTAAATTTTCGAGAATTTTGATTGTGGAATCGGAAAATCTAAGTATAGAAAATGAAATCTAATGGTACAGTGAAGTAACTGCAGAACAATCTTTTTTAGAAAGTCAAACCCCTGATTTTACAGAGGTCGAAACAACCGTAACTTTTCTGGGAAATGCTTATAATTTCCCGGAAAACTTAAAGTTTGAAATATTCGAATTTAAATGATAATTTGGATGCTCTACTAACAACACAATATCATGGGGTCCCGTCCCAATAAATATTTCTAAAATCCCTTTAAAAATCGACCTGTAATAAGTTCAATAAATTCGATATATTCTTTCTTCCCCAAAAATTCTGATTTTCAAAAGAATTTCTGAGAAAAAATAAATGTCAAAATTTTTCAAATCCAATGATGCCAAATAATCTCTAATTAATTATGGAAGAAAATTTGTTAAATAAATTTTTTGAAAAAATCAACCATTTTGAGTTTCTTATTTTTTTTTTTTGGGAAGAAAAGTTGACCAAACTTCGGTTTTATAGAATTTTTCTGATAATCTCGTCGAAAATGAAATTTATGAGATATTTTGTTGCGAAATTGGGAAATCTGTTTATGTAAAATGAAACCTATGGTTACAATGAGGAAATTGTAAAAGAAATTTTTTTAAAGAATAACCCCCCTTCCCGATTTTTTGAGGTTCGATATAAGGGGCACATCAAGTTAACGGAGATTTTCCAAGGAAATTCCTTCATTTATTTTAAAAATTTAAAATTTTACACTTTTAAAATGAATTCAAATAGGGTATAGGGTGATATATCAGTAAAATAAAAATTGGGGGTTCCCTCCCAACTTATATTTTTAAATTCCCGTCGAAAACAATAAAATGAAAAGCAATAAAAATAATTGTACGACCTATTTTTATAACTTCCTTTATTCTCTTTAAATTCTTGACTTATAATTCAAATTCTCATGTTAATTATAATTATTTTAATTTTTGTATGGCGAAAAGAATACCCTTGGTGTTAGGCACGGAGCACCCCTACTTTAGAGTGATATAATAAATCTTTAGCTTATCAATCCACCTACCTCAGTCACCCAGAGCTCTAAAATGATATAAGGAATTGCTCTAAATTAATTCATTACCAGATACTTTTGTAAATAATTATTTTTTAATTATATTTCATTGTTTAAATAATTAATTATTAATTCAGAAATATTAAGGAATATTTTTCAAAATTCCGTCGACCCAAAATTAATCATTTTTCTTAATTTGATGATTTAATTAATTATTTTGGATTCATTTTCTTCTATAACTTACCTTGCGATCTCGGTGATAATCTGAAAATTTCATAAACATTTCGAAAAATTTGATTTTTGTAAAAAATTTCGAGATTTTTACAATAATTTGAAAATTCTTAAAAATGCCAAAATTTAATCAAAATTCCAAAATTTCGAAAATTTCATAAACAACGGGAAATTTAATGAAAATTAGGAATTTATCGTGAATCTTTCCAGAATAATTAAATTTTTAACTTCAAAATCTAAATAATCATCAAATTTAAATTGATTCGGAATTTCTCGGCATCCCGGGATTCCAACACAGATAACAATTATTTATAAATTCTAGCTTAATTCTAAATTAGGACCTTGCCTTCAGGCAAAACACCTTCGGTCTTAGAAACACTGCACACCTATGGGTATGCTGTGAAAAATCATACAACCGCCTCGTTAATATTAAAATTATAAATAAATGGACCATGCTGTACAAGCGTCGGTCAGGATTTAGTAAGAATGAAGAAGATTTGACCAAATTTCGAAAATTACCATAATATATCGCAAATTCTTAAAAAAATGGTAGGAATTTTTAAGAAAGAGTAGCTAATCCGGAGAAAAAATCCTGAAAGCAGGCAGACATCTAACAGAATTCTGTGGCTATTATTTTTAGACATAGAAACCATAGGGAATATGTCCCTAGATCCTATTTAGTTTGCTACTCTAACAAAATATCGGCAGATAATTTCTTCGAATTATAATTCAATATAGACGCACACCCAATAGAACCTAGGCGATTTTAAACTAAATTTATAATGGCTCTCAGATCTCGGTTGTAGTGTATGCGTATGGGGATGGGTATGAGTTAGAAGAGAAGCTGAATACTATATATAAAGCTACATATTATACATAATTTATAAGCAAGTAAATATACTATATTTTGAGGGGTTGGAAGCTTTAATACAACTTACACTCGCACGAGCACCACACCATATATGATTTCAACAAAATCTACATATTCCGAGAATAATAATGCTTAGATAGATACATGGTAATGTATGTCAGGGGGAGAAGATGCTTAGGGTCAAAGTATATAATTTAACGAAGCGTCCGTTTTTTTCCCAATCCCCCCATCAATCCTCTATATACTATCCTTTGCATTATATTGTTAGCTGTACGAAAAACTTTCAACGAAACCTACGCATATATAATTTTCAACTATACTCTACTCATGTCCTTGCTGGATACGAAATATATTTCGTTCCCGAGATGTGTTTATTTCTATATAAACTCTATACTATCCCCCCATCCCTTGTTTACATTAGAATTTAAACTTTCACTATACGGCTCTTAAAGGACTAAATATATATATATATACGGGAGTATATGGTCCGTACGGTATGTTACATATCGGGAAATATCTATTTACTTTCACCTACTCGTATGTCCGAGAAATGAGAAAAAATAAAAAATTTAAATTCAAAACCTCATACCGAATCTATCGAAATGCAACCCCCCCTTTTGGATAAAATAAATAAAATAAAATAAAATTCATCCTTCCCCGAAAAATCACTCGTCCTGCCAGACCTAGAGTCAATACACATTTCCATCTGTACGGTATTCACTTCTATATGGCCTATAAAATATATTACGTTGAATGCCAGGATGATGTAAGGTGGTATTATGTATGAGGAATTTTCTTTCTTTACCGAAAGGGGATAGGTAAGCTGACCTTTACAGGCTCATCGTTTTTTCCTCGTACGTTGTATTATAGGCAAGAGATGAAGGATAAAAAAAAAATTGTAATCTAAGGATTCCCGGTTCAGATAAACTTTCAAATATCTTTTCGGGTAATACGACAGTTTGAAAATTTTGCCCTACATATTTTTAATCCGCAGGGATAGAGATTAGAGGATAATAGATTTGGATAATAGATCTAATGGGTGATTCTAAATTTAAGACTCGATAGGAGATACCTTAAGCTATATCACAGAAGATAAACTTATGAATAAATTCGTCTTCGAAGGAATGGAATTAAGTCGGAAAATATCAGTACAACGAGTAAAATTTTCAGGAAGTCAGAACCTAATCTAGACGTTTAGAAGTCAAGTATAAGGTCAGCTTCAGGAAATTTAGGAAAATGCGTGAAATGGTCGGCGAAACGGCAAAAGTTGGGCGAGACTTATGGAAATTACAGAGTAGTTTATAAAAGTAGGGAAAATTCAGGATAGAAAGGAATAATCGAGATAATCAAGAAAATATCCCGAAAGTTTAACGAAGTTGAGAAAAGTCTTTAAAGAACTTACGAAATAATATCATATAAGTCATGAAAATGTAGGGAAAAAGTTGAGGTTTCCTTTCTCATCTGACTTTTTTAGAATCTTACTTCTCTTCTCTCTATGTTTCAGGGCTCTTGCTGACTTTTTGTGGTTTTCAGTCCTCTTTTCGATTTTTTCGAAATCTACCAACTATTTCGAATTTCAAACTGAATTTTCTGTCTTTTTTTCAACATTCTCCCGATTTCTTCTGCCACATTCGGAATTGTCTGGCTTGACTTGTCTGAATATGACTTTCGTTGCATTTGGAGCGTTATTGAGACTTTTCCGAGACCTAATAGATTGTTAGGACCCATCTAAACGTTCTACCGATTTTTCTTTCAGTTATCCAGGACTTTCATCTCTAATTTCTCGAATTTTCCCAATTTTCTGAAGCCTTTTCCTCGATTTATCTCTAATTTCTTCTTGCGTTCATCGACTTTTCACAATTTCAGAGCTTTTCTTAAACTTCCTACAATTCTTCTTGCTATTTGCGCTAATTTGACTTAATTAAAAAATCTTTAAAGTTTTTACTGAATTTCTTCATATTTCGACATACTCTTCGGTTTCATTATACTTTTTCTATATTTCCCCTCGCCTTTCTAATTTTTTCAATTTTTACCAGATATTTCTTGGCTCACAAAATATTTACCCAACTTTTAGGGCTTTCCCCGATTTATTTTGAAATTTACTCGCTGTGCCTGATTTTTCCTGGAACGCATTTCGGAACGCTGAGTTTACTTAATTTTGTCAGACCTTTTTCCCACTTTCCAACAAATTTACCAGGGGTGGATGTTTGTTTGAGTCGTGTCGAGCCACCCCAGCGCTTAAAAAAATTTGTCTGACATTCTATTTTATTATACTTCTCAATTTTTCTTCAGCTGTCTTTAGGAGACCACTTCCGGATTTTCTAGCGGATTTCCGAATTTGACTTCCCTAGCGTATGACATTTTATTCAAAACTAAAAGCTTTCGCTAAACTTATAAGTTTATTGGAGCTTTTGTCAAAACATTTTGTCTTCCATTGCAGTTAAATTATTTGGATGGAAAATGAATGTCAATACGAATAAAATTATGTCCCAAACCCAAGGCATTCTTTAAGCTTTTAAGCTTTTGTGGAGCTTTTGTAGGAACATTTTAGACGTAATTATAATTTAATTATTAGGATAAAAATTAGACTTGAAAGCGTATAAAATTGTATTCATAACTTGAAGTTTCTCCAATTCAGAGATAAATTGGATTGGAAATGAATAATTAACAAACCGCATGAAGCATATTTTGCATGAATATTTGCATAATGCCCGATTAGTGTCGCACACTCTTACAATTAATGAAATAAAATTGCAATTGGACGTACTGGGCTATGAGTTGCTCCTGTACCCAATGTACTCCGTCGATCTAGCCCCCAGCGATCCATTTTTATTTTCATAAATTCATAAATCATGTAAAAGCAAAATCGAAGGGACCGAGATAAAAGGAAGCGGGTAAAAGTCAGAAAATTTAAGTTGCAGTTTTCAGAACACCCCTGCAATATTTTACGATTTTCGTAATAATTTCGTAATTTTGCTAGACGACCTACTTAAGGATCATTCGGTTGCCCAGCGCATTCTTGACCTAGTAAATTGTTATAAATAGAACAAGGAGTTAGCAGGGGGCTGAACGGGGTAAGAGGTTTTAGAAGAACCTCGAATTTTTATAGAAAACTCCCCCGACCATCTCCTTTCTTCTTAGAAGCATTCGATGCGAACTAGGATGACGCTTTTCTAGGGCTTTCCGTTCAATGCTACATATACAAGTACATATTAGGCAGGGGAATAATTTAATAAAATACGTACATATACATCGATCAGACAATGCTAGTTTATTTTTTCAGACTTAAGAAATATTATAGGCCGGCTTAGAATCTAATTCCTTTGAAATTCAGTACTTCAAAACTTCTCGAAAACTTAAGATGAAAAAGGAAGAACAACAAGATGGACCAGAAGTAAAAAATTCACACCACCCGGTTGATTTTAGATCTCTTTCTCCCCCGAGGACCATTATAATGTCTTCTATAGTTATATATAGAAACGAAAAAAGTCCTATCTTGATGATAACAGGAATTTTAATGTTTGTTCTGACCATCTACCCGGCCACCACCTACACTTTAATTCCATCTCTTCCATTATTACGTTTCTTTAAAATTTCAATATTGTAATGTCCAACCAGAAAGGATGAAGTTGTGTTGTTTATTAGGGACGAAGGAATGAGACGAAGGGGGTCCTGGTATTCTATATTGGACGTAACTACAGCACACCCACCCACTTCAATCATTTAATCATCATCATCGTTTCAAATAATGATGATGATCATGTTTGGAGAATTTTATCCTGGGTGGTCGGTTTTTTTCTTTACTCGGAATATATCTATTGACTTAGGTAGGGATGTGTATACGATATATATACGTCGATGTGCCAAAAAATGTTATTAAAATCGATTACAACCCTTTCCTTATCATCCTTAGAACATTATTATATTGGATTTAGGGGTAGAGTAGAGTATCTTTTATATATTCTCGGATGCAGAGAAGTGTATTGAATGGATATAAAGATACGCAGTATAACTCCTGTATCTAAATACAAGGAACTGCTAATGGAATGGATGGACGAACGAACGGACTTTATTTTAAATGGGAAACAGATTCAATGGTGGGGGGGGGGGGGGGGTTTCAATACAGATAAGATATTCTCGGGTAAGAAAATAAATGCTTACTTTGTTTATCCAATTGAAACACCCTGTAAGGGGGGATACTTTACGTAATAAAGTAAATTTAATTTCTCTGTTTGAACGAATAAAAGTTCTTTTTTCTTTTCGGACTCAAATTACGATCGGAAGTCAATTTAAAAATCCCGGAAATTCGTACGTAGCTAAAAGTTGAGGATAAGATAAGATAAGTTAAGGAAAGGATAAGATAGATATATCTATTAGGGATAAAATTTAACTTGCAGCATGTCTGACATTCTCTTGTGAAATTTCACAAGAAACAAATCAAACTTCACTTCCAAATATTAAGAATACATTTGATTTCTCAACATAATTCAGATTCTTTTGATATATTTTTTGCCATCATGTAAATATAATTTACGTAACTTCATACAACTTTATAGATCCGTTTTTTTTTACTTCTTTTCATCTTACAGTACTTTACCCGTTCGTCCTTATATACATTGTCCGAATACCCTTTTTTTCTGTCTCTCATCACTCGTCTCTTAAAAAAAGCCTACATATTTGAATGTGTTAAAATACAAATATCCTAGAAAGTTACCGTACGTCATCTAATCCCTGATTATTGCTAAGATATAAAATTGGCTACCGAATGTCCCGTTGTGAATAAAAAATGGTCTATATTACCCTAGTGACTTGACTGAAAGATGACCGAAAACATTCTAAGATATCAGTTTTCTGGGGTACTGCTTACCTGCTGGGGTCCATTTTAGATGAAATAAAATAGCATTAGAGGAAATTGTATCAAACTATAAAATATTTCTAATTTTCTAATATTTTATTGTAACATTTTACTTTCACTATCCTTGAACTTTGGATTCTACAGAAATTGTGTGTGGAACAATCATGCATTAGGGGTTAGTAATTACAATTTTAGTATGTACTTTGGCCCGCTGAAATCGAAAATGGTAATAAAATTTTTTTTTTTAAATTTAATTAATTTTTAAATCTACTTATCTGAATAATTTGATCTTTCAATTAAATTTGAAATTTTACCAAAAAAAGTCGACAAGAGTTTAAAAACTCTAAAAAAGCCTCAATTAATTCAATTAATTTTGTAATTAATTTTGTACAATAATTAATTAATTGTTATAGTGGATTGAAAGTTTTGGTAGATAGCTCTAAAAAAATCTTTAAAGCTCACCGAAAGTTCGCAAGAAATGCGGCGAATTTGGGAAAATTAGGGAGAAAGTCGGGGCAAAGTCCATGCAAAAGTTTGGAGAAATCGAGTTAGTAAGTTAGTTCAAATTGAATTGAAGCTCATAAAAAGCTCCAAACGTTTTTTTATCAAAAATTTTGAAACTAGTTTTTAGCATCGGTCATAAAGTACTCAGCAAATTTTTTTTAGCAAAATCGAACGAAATTTTGGTAATAAAAAATTTAATTTCGGAAATTTTTATAAAAAACAAATTAAGAATTTTTGCATACTCACAATTCCGTTAGTTCTGCTGAATCGGAGCTATATAATCTGTAGAGAAAAAATTGACTGTTTAATTAAAGATTAACTGATAAGCGTAGAGCAAATTATGGACGATTCGAGCCCTAAATAGAATATCTGCTTCCCTTAATTTATTAAAATTTTATTATATATTATTCTGGTTCAAAATTCAGAAATTATTCGGAATCTCTATGATTTTGGGAATTTTTAGGAATTCTTCGTCGACTTTGCGAAAACGATGGAACTTCTTAGAGAATTTTCGAGAATTTTAACAAATTATTCTATAATTTTTGAAAATAATACTGAAATGTTCTAAATTCATATCATTTCAGGATATTTTGGAAGTTAAAATTGCCACAATTGCCGTAGGTCAGAAAATGATTTTTTTAGGCAATTTAATAATCAGGCCATGAGTGCAAATATTTGAAATTTCGTCGGAATTACGACTCTGTTACATTCTAAGACTCGTTTCGGATTGTTATAAAATAGATTTTGTGCCTTTGAAATTTGGCGTTTCATCGTTGAACCTTCTGATCCCGAAACTCGGCCACTTTGGAGGTTGAGCAAGACTATCGGTCAGATTATTGGATAGATCTTGACAAATATTCAGTCGGAGTATCAATTTGTCTTCTACATCGCGTTTTTGAATTTCCGTTCCGGTATAAAATGGGTTAAATGATGGCCAATTTTTGAAGTTCTTTAATTTTGAAAATTTGGCAGAGAATTTGACGAAACAAATTTTAAAGTACGCACAAGATATCATCCTATTTTTGACGTAATTTAAACCCTAATCTACCGATCCATTTTGACGTAATCCTCTATTGAAATTGATTGAAACTCTTTAATTTTACGATACAGAAATAGTAACATTTCAGACTTTGCCTCTAACTTTGAAACGGTGGCAGAGAATTTGACGAAATAAATTTTAAAATACGCAGAAGGTATCGTTATCTTCATGACTTTATTTTAATCTAAATCTACCGATCCGTTTGACGTAATTGTCTATTGAAATTGATCGACACTCGTCAATTCTGTAATACAGAAGTAACAGAATATTTCAGACTTTGGCTCTAATTTTGAAACGGTGGCAGAGAATTTGAGAAATAAATTTCAAAATACTCACAACATATCGTTATATTTATGACGTAATTTTAATCTTAATCTACCGATTCGTTTTGACGTAATCGTCTATTGAAATTGATCTATTCGAAAATTCTGCCAGAGATCGATTTTTGTTCAAAAATTTCCTAACAATTTCCAGAAAATTTATATTTCTAAATATTTTATTGTAACATTTTACTTTCACTATCCTTGAACTTTGGATTCTACAGAAATTCTGTATGAAACCATCATGCTTTATTGGTTAGTAATTACAATTTTCGTATATACTTTGGCCCGCTAAAATCGAAAATGGTAATACAGATTTTTTCTATGAATAGAATTTCGAGATATGAATTTTTGAATTTTTTTTAAATTTTTTCAGAGACAGTCGCAAATATTTGAATATATCTCGAGTTAGAATTGATCGATATGGTTAAATGAAATATCAAATTAAAGGTAATGAAATTACCTACAAATTCTCTTCACAAAGCTTGTCAATCCGTGCAGTAGTTTCGACACAATTTAAAAAAAATGTCGAAAAGTTATTTTTTGTTGTCAAAATTAAAGTCGAAAATTCACTAAATCGACGAGAAAGTGTACTAATGTGCAGAGGGCGCAGAGCACACCTTCTCGATTTCCTCGGGATATTTGGGTCTTTCAGATCATCCATAAAATGAATCTACTTCGAAATTTATGGAATTATCCAATAAATAATAATTTTCTAACTTGTCCTAGCATTCGCCAAATTTTCTCTGATATTCTCCGACTTCTTCCATACTTTAACCGATTTTTTTTCGACTTTCCCGTATTTTATTTATAAACTTGCAGTATTATCTGCCTTGCCTCATAACAGGCAGTTAGATGTCCAATTGAGGAGTTATTCAGTTTTGTCGCCGGTTGTAATTTGATTTTTTGTGAATGAATTTTGTAGAAACGGTTAAATGAATAATATAATCTAATTTAATATAAATCGAGGGGGAGGGGCAGGTAGAAATCTTGAGAGATTAATCTGATTATCCTCTATTTAGATACGTTTTAAAATTTCCAAGCATTAAATTTTTCGGGAAATGATGACCATTTCTCAAAAAAGTGTCCATTTTTTATAGGACACTCTGTATCGACCCCCCTAAAATCAGGGGATGAATTTTATGAAAAAGTTTGTTCCACAATTCTTTCATTTGACCCTTAGGTTTATTTCTACGTAACCAGATTTTCTAGTTTTCAAAGAAAATTTCCCGGAAAATTAAGTTCTCCAGAGTCAGAAGAATTGTATGAAATCGAAGATTTGCTTCAATTTTTTTGATAAGAAAAACGAAAAGATTCAAAACGGTTGATTTTTTGAACACATTTTGTACGCAAACGATTAGGGTGGCAACTATTGGAGGGGAGAGCGCAACAGCGGTCTCTCAATCAGCTCGTCCCCGATCCAAATCCAACAACGTGAAATGGACGTTTTCTATCTATCGAACTGACGTTCCACCGAAACAATACCATCTGGGTTATGGTGCGCTACCATCAGCCACCAATATCAGTTTCGAATATTGTGCCGATACAAGAGACTTAAAGGATGAGCCGGGTGATTTTGTCGAGACGAACTGTCACTGGCGAAGTTGTGGGTTTGAATTTTAGATGCAGAGGAAACTGGTCACCAATAAGAAATCGTTCGTTTGTAGATGGGATGAGGGCACATCCTCCTCCTACCGTTTAGAATTTGAATCATTTAATTTGAAATAAAACTACATGATTTGTTTGGTTCTGTTTCTTTTTATTTTTTCTGGGTACCATGGTTACCGAATAATTTGCCCGGGATATTATGTTTAATATACGTTCTTTTCTGGTTACCATGGTAGCCGATTTGTATTTTCAACAGGCTCACTAATAATTTAATTTGGGACGTATTTGAGGAGATGATGGTTTTATAGCGAAATTGGGACCCACTTAGACACCAAGAACTCTTAGAACCCGTAGATTTCGAATATTACGCTTTAGCGACGTTGGACCTAAACTAGGACTGAGACGAGATAAGAAATAGGACACATTTTAGTATTTATTTATTTAAGATGTTTCTAAGAAGGCGATAGCTATAGACAATATACGATGTTTCAGACTTACTTGCAGGCTGTTTTAGGCTTTTTATACGAAATTCTAAAGACCAGTACTCGACTTACCAATATTCGACTTATTTCTCCTCTTTACGACTTTGTCTAAATTTCCCCGACCGTTATTGGACATTGCAGAATTTATCCCACTATTTCTGGAACCCTGCCTTCCTAAATTTCCCAATTATCGGGACTATTTTTCAGTCATTATCACGATTTTTAGTAATATTCTGCCCAGATCAACTCTTCCAATTTTTTTCCTAATTTTCAGGCTTCGTTGGACGCCAAAATTGGGGATACTTTGGAGTTGTGGAGTTTTCCGATCTATCACTTAGTTAGCATTGGCAATAACGTTTTGCCTAATTAGTAATTGAGTATAGGTCCCTAGAAGTGTTACCTATAAAAAAACATGAGGGAACTATGCCATCTGGTGCCAAAATCAGTGGTGGCGTTCAGTATAATGCGCAGAAGGCGTACTGCACACGTGAAAACAAAAAATCGTAATCAATGTTTATTTTCGCGTTAAGACCGCCGTCAAAATTCAGGGGTTCACTTTTTTAAAATTCCGGGAAAATATATTCTTCATTATCCATTTAAAAAAAAATCTGCGTTTTTAGATTTTTCAAATTTATTTATTCAAAAAAGACTTAATGGAAATTCAGTTCTTCTACAAAATTGGTCTAAAAATCATGGAACTTTTGGGAAAATTCTATAATATTTTGGGCGATATAAAACAAACTTAAAAACTTAAAAAATTGTTTTTGAAAAAATCAAACGATTAATAAAATCTCCTTGCTATATACTCAGAAGCAATTTATTATCATTAGATTGTAAGAATCATAAATTTGAAAAAAAAAATGTTCGTAGAAAATCTATCGAAACGAACACGTCCACCAAAATTTATTTAGAGGTTAATTTTTGAAGAAATCGCAGAAAATTAATTATTTACTTGATCATTTAAGAACAATTCTGCGTAATTAGATTGTCAACGTTTCGAACGAAATTTGAAGAAATTTCAGTTCGTAAAATAATGGGAATTTATTCAGAGCAAAGCGTACGTAAAATCGATTTTTTAAATTCATTATGTAGGATAACCCCTTAAGGAATTTATTTCTTTACCTCCATTACACCTTTTCATAAATGGAATATAATTAAAATTTAGAAATTTTAAATTTCCCACGAACTTGAACCGTTTTTTTTTTTTTTTGGAAAAGTGGTGATTTAAAAATTCGCCCTGTAGAGTAGAAACTCCCTCCAAAATTCGAGGGTTGATTTTTAAAAAATTGAACAAAAATCAATTTGTTCATTTAATCCTTTGGGAAAAATTTTGCGGTATCAGATTTTCAATGTCCCGACGAAAATTTCTAGAAAATATCATGGACTCAGTGGTCCAATCCAAAATGAATATTTTCAAAATCGATCGACTTTTTTTAAAATAAAACTTATGACCAAACTACCACCATAAAGAGCCGTAAGAGAGGCTATGTCACTACAATCTGTCCACTATAAATAAATGATAACTGGTAGCGGGTAGAATCGAAATGGAAATGGCTCGGCCTAATGGCTACGTAATTTCTAGATTTGGTGACTTCAATCAGTCCAAAATATTACTGGGAAATTTTCTAACTATATGAGAATGGAGGAAGTACATGGTTTAAATCCAGAAAAACGTACTGGTTGAAATGGAGATATGCTAATTCTGAGACTTTGACATTATCTAAAGATGCACTATGGTATTCTAGAAACAGAGATCTACGAAACTCGAACGGGAAGGATTCATAGATTAATATTCACCTTAGCATATTAAGTTAGAATGTAATTAAAATTAAGGCTTATTAGGCTTAAGTACTAGATTGTAATTTCATTAACTTGTCAATAAATTGAATTAGCCTTCATATTTTTTAACGCCCTATTATCAGTCCGTCTTTGCATTGTTCTACAAAAACGCTACCGTAACTATACCAGCAAAGTAGTATAGTTACGTAACTATGCTAGTATATACTCTAGCAAACATTTTTCTTGATTATCAACTTAATCTAATCCCACCTCTCGCCTTTAATAATTCATCAAGAAGGGGGAGTGTCTGTCAATACGTCTCGAACCCCTAAAATTAGGAGTAGATTCATTTCACTCAAAGTAAGGGCTATTACTTTTTTCTATCTGATATCTGAAGTTCCTAGAATGTCTGGAACAGCTCTAATAATGCATAAGTTTTAATATATTCAGAGACATATTTTTTGAATTCTTTATATACAGAGAAGGGAAGGGATTTTGTTGCATACATTTTCCATTAAAAACACGCTATAGGAAAATGTCGGTAACATGTTGTCAACATGTTTCGATAAAAAATCGAAAAATGTTATTTAAGGATTAAAATCTGGAAAATAAATATCTATTTATCTGTTCGATGACCTTTATAAAAGCAACCATACAACTTGCTATCGAACTAATAAAAAAAAGCTGTTTTTGTTGCTTAAAGTTCAATTTTTTTTTTGTTCAAAAATTTCGAACCAGACATTCGATATAAAATATCTCTCTTCCCAACTACATCCAATCGCTTTCCACCGAATTTAATAAATTAAATGTCCAACATTTATTCAATAATCTCATTAATTCATTTGGCAAAGATTTAAAAAAAAATAAGAAAAATCGAAAAAAAATATATTCATTCGCCACCAAAAATTTCTGATAAGGAAGCAAATAGTCATTATTTTTTTTGGCAGAGAGAATTATTTGACGACGACAAGAAAAATGGCAAACGAGATGGCTAAAAAAGAAATACATTTAATATACAAATATCCAATTAATTAATTTTAATTTATGATATTTTTATCGTAAACGATATATGCAAAACAAGAGCTAAATATTTATTTTAAATGGGCCTTCTATCATGGGCCAAGCAAGCAGGCGGAGCAGGAAAAAAAAGCGAAAGCGATGAGATTAGCTAAAAAACTTCATCAGAGAATTAAATTTAATAAAAAAAAATGTAAACAAAAATAAATAAATTTATTAAAATAGATTTGCGAATATACAAATCAATTATTTTTGTTTGCTGATTAATAAATTTTCGACCCAAACCATTGAATGGATTGGAAATAAGTGACATTTTTTGAGAAAATCTATTCTCAAATCACACAAAAATTAGTCTACAAAATAAAATATTCAATTCATTTTAGGAAATATATTTTTTTAAATTATTTGTAGACATTTTTCTTAATTTTATAAATAAATTGTATTGTTGATTACAAGAAGCTTTTTCCTAACTTTAGAAAATGGTTTCTCGATGTAAGAAATATTGTCTTGATTAAAATAGAAAATATGATGTAAATTATTTTAAGAATATTAGAAATACTTGTATAACTTACTTTTAATCATAATTCTAAGATATCGATGAAACTAAAAGGAAAGAAAATAGGTAAATTAATAAGTAATAATTTAGATTTAAATTAATTTATAAATAATATTGTATGTTTGTTTAATAAATAAATTACCTAATTACCAACAATAATTAAAGTTAAATTAAACCAATGCAAAATATACTGAAAAGTTGTAAAATGAATGCATGCCTTTATATTTTTCTTAAAAAAATTTTAAAAAAATTCATGGGGATTTGAATTCCTTTATAATTTGGAACTTAAACACCTCTCTGCCCGACCCCTCTTTTTAGCTTTTCCTTTTAGTACTCCAAAAAATGAGTACTAGAAGCTTAGAAATGCAGCCTGGAATTTTGATCAGAAAAAGGGCATGCAAATTAACTGAAGATTGTTAATGAAAATCAAGAAATTTTCAAAAATTCAAAATTCGCTCAGAAAATCCGGAAAATTTGTTCTAGCATAGCTCATCAACTATTTAGAAAAAATTTTCAATCAAATCGAGCGAATTGTTTTTCAAAATTTGTTCAATTTAAAATTTTTAATTCGAAAAAGAACAAGAAAATTAACTGAATTTTGTTAAAGAAAATCATTGATTTTTAAAAAGCTCATAGCTCTCTTAAAAGAACGTTTTTTCCAAAATTCTGAAATTACTTTTTAATTTACCTCACCATGTATTCAGGAAATAAATTTCAGTCGAATCGAAAGTAAAAAAAGTATTGAAAAATTATGATCAAAAAAGACTAAAATAAAATAAAATTATAAATTTTTTAAAAGCTCATAACTCGTTCAAAAAATTAATTTTTAAAATTTTGAAATTAGTTTTAGTTGTCGTGGTTTTTAAAAATGTCGTAAAGTCTCTGCAAATCTATCTAATACTAAATATAGGGAAAGCGCTAAACCAGATGTGTAAAAATAAATACAAACTGTGTAAAATTAAACACAGTTTTATTCCCTTAGGCTAGTTTATTTTTTTTTTGTTCTTTTACTTACATCTAAAATTAGAAACAATGAAAAATTCGATGGGAATATGGTAAAATAAAATCCATTGACAATGCCGAAGTATGTTAATGTCTCGTTCACATTATTAGCTCTGCAACAGCGTTAGCATATAACGCTGAGTTAATATATAAAACTAAGGGCTTGATTTTTCGTGAATACCTTCCGGTAATTTATTTCTATAATAATTAAACCACCCAGGTCGCCCTTAAAATGATTCGCCTTCAAAATTTAAAAATTTAATTTTGAAAGGTAACAATTTAATAAATTCGGTTCACGGAAACTTCCATCAAAATTAAGGGTTTTATTTTATTAATCGTTCGTTAATCTATCGCTCGTAAACTTAACGAATTAAGCTAGAAATTAATTTCAGGATTTTGCGATAAAAAAATATTTTAGCCAGTTATGAGGTATGGGGAAATTTATGATTTTCTGGCAAATCTACCGTTTCTATGGTGTACCCCATAAAATAAGGGGGTCAATTTTTTGGAAAAGTTTGTTCTACCATTCCCAAACCGTACCTTTAGGTTGAATTTTGTATCATTAAATTTTCCGATACTTTAACAGAATTCTCCGGAAATTTAAGTCTTTCGGAAGATTGTCAGGAAAATTTACTGAAATCGAAATATTAATTATTTTCCCTGGAAACGCCTAATTTTTTCCAAAAATTTACTTAACAAATTCTCTTTCCCAGTTGGTTAAAAATAATTTAGCGTCATTAGATTAAATTTTTTTTTTAAATTTTTATCAAAAACCAATCAAATTTATTGATCGATTTTTGACAGGATTTTAAAAATATATGTTGTGAGGGAACCCTATAACCTAATAGTGTTATAGATCATCAAATGAATGTCCTACATTACCCCATTTCGAAATTATCAAAATTTACATTTTCCGGGAAATTATAAGCGTTTCCATGAAACGTATACATTTTTCTGGTGTACCATTTTTATCGCTCTTGTAAAATCAGAATATTAGTTTCTTGAAATAATTTGTTTCATAACTTTCTCACTAAACCTTAGAGTTTCATATTACATCATTAGATTTTCCGATTAAAGAATTTTCCGTTTTCCGAAATATTAAGAAAACGGTTGATTTTTCAACAAAACTTTTCGGCCGGAAAAAAATGTAAAAACGCAAAAAGTTCATTTGACAGTTGGGTAAAAATACACAAATTAAATATTTCGGAAAAGTTGAAATTTATCTAAAAAAAAATAAAAAATTCGTAAATGCTCGCACCGGGAAATTTAAATATCGGGCATCGCGACATTTGATCCAGATTTGCCGATAATTTTCTTCAGATCCAAAAAGATGTAATGATGCAGATAGTTTATAAATTAGTTGAGGAAAAATTCAAAAATAACAAAACCAAACTTTTCGTACAAAAGCTCTGCAAAAAATTAAAAGCTCCCAGAAAGCTTTATTTTCTGAACATTATTTTTTCGGTTTAAAATCTCTTTTCCATCTAAATAACGTTTCTTAAACGAAATTTAAATTTTTCCCAAAAAAAGCTTCGCAATAATCGAAAGCTCATTGAAAGCTTAAAATTAAAATGTCACTTTATATATTATAATTCAGAATCAAATTTTTATTCGATTCATTAAATTTAGATAAAATGCCTCATTTTCGCTAAAAGCTTTCTCAGCCTATTGTAAGCTCAAAGACAGCTTGTAGTTTCAAACTTAATTTTTTACGTTTTAAAATCTATTTTCTATCCAGATATCGATTCTTTCATGTAATTTAAACAAAGAAATTTTTCAAAAATCCCGAAAGCTCATTGAAAGCAAATATTTATGTAAAATTTCAGACCGGTGGAAATTTCAGGAAAATTTCGAATTTCATTTAAATTTAATTATTGCGAGAAAAATTTGATTCCATACTGACTAAGAAAAATATCATAATTTAAAGCTTTCGACGAGCTTTTGGAATTCTCTTAGAGCTTTTTCATAAAATTTTCAATTTCCCTGATTTGTAAAATGATTCAAAGTTAATAAAATAATTTTAATTAGCAATTTGCAGTTACGATTTTCTTGATATTTCAGGTGTGCTCTGCGCCTTCTGCGCATTAGACTGCACGCCACTGTTACACCCTTTAATTTCTAATTATATTTTTATCTTAAATCTATGATCGAAAGCACTATACGAATTATTGGAATATTTCCGGGCAATATTTAATAGTTGATTTAAAGAGACTACCAGCAACCAACAATTTGAATAAAAAATATACTTAATTACTAGAAATTGATAATTTTTATTTCAAATTTACCGGCGATCCATGGCAGAGATTTATCTGAAATTTTAATCAAAGGTTATCTAACTCTTAGTTAATAGATTTAAATCAAAAAATTTCAAATCTACCGATTAAATATCTAGATATCGGCAGTCTCATTTCAGTTCGCATGTTATATTGATCATTCACCCAAGGGATACCTGAATTTTATCAAAATAAATATTTAAATAGATTAATTAATTAAATAATTAACAAAATTAAATAAAATAAAATTAAAACCGAAATTAAAATGGACTCCCAGGGGCATTTTGAAACTGGCCCTTTTTTTGAAGATATTGTTATTAAATAAAATAATTTGCCTAATCCTAGATTTTATTGGATTGAGTTAAGAAAATGATTTTGCTAAAATTATTATATTTTAATCTTAATTGTATTAATTCAGCTACCAAATTCTCTTTTCCAATTTTCTAATTGACTGTCATTCTATACTTACCTTAGGTTTGTCTGTTTGTCTGCTTTCTTGCAGTTCCCTCTGTTGCAAATTAGGCTTAGAAATAATATTTAGATAATTTAATCCCCTCTCTTAATTAAGTTACTTACAAACACCTCTAGAAATGTAAAACCTATCGAAATTTGAATACTTCTACAATGATATGTACTAAATTTCAGGAGGAGGATAATTCATCAAAATATTTCAAAATAATTTGCAAAATATTCCAAATTAATATTAAATTAGAATTTTAAATTTTGAAAAAATCTTCGAATTGATTTTCATAAAATTCTTGTTTGAAAAAATTTCCTGCCTTCAAAAAATTATAATTTTAAAATTACTTCCATTAAACCCTTTCAACTGTATGGTCTATCAACATGCATTTATCTCGATTATATTTAAGAGATGAATATTTAAAATAAAACTCTAAAATAATTAATCATTTTCATGTATAGGAAGAATTAATCGTCGCTATATGAATTTCTATGTATTAGAATTAATTATTTTATTTATTTAAATTTGCCTACCACAGTAAAGAACAATTAAATTGAATATATATGCAAATTAGTAAAATCATTAAAAATAAATTAATTCCCTAATTTTTTTACAGATGAGATTTATTATTTCGTTCATTTCATTTTTTTTTATTTTTAAAAATCTATATTTTTGCAAGAAATAAAAATATTATAATAAAATATTAACCAAAATAAAAATAAATAATAAAAAAAAAATTCTTTCCGAGGAGAATAATTAATTTTTCATTTTTTGAAGGCTTCTGAGATGGAGAGTCTGAGAGTCCAGACAGCGAACGAGAAAAAACAAACAAAATAATTGTTGGTTTTGTGTGCACGGATGAAAAATGATCCATCAAATTTGGCGGGGGGAAGATGATATCCATCCAAAGATAATAATTAAAAGGGAATCTCTGTCAAAAAATTTGTGTTGATAAGTGGGTTGGATCATATCTGGGTATACATTCTATCAGTGGCGTGGAGTCGATTGAGCAGAAGGCGCGGAGTACACCTCCTCATATATGGCCCAGTAAATGAGTCCATCTCGAAATTTATAAATTTGATATTTTTCCGGGGAACTATATAGGTATTTCTTCAGAAAGTAAGATTTGGAAAAGTAGTTAAAGTTGGAGGATTCCCGGATTTATAACAGTTTTAAGAAATTCGAGGAATAACCATTTCCCTAAAATCAGGGGCTTGTCTTTTATTTAAAGTCTATTTTACAGTTTCCTCAGCGAAGCCTTGGCTATAATTTCCCATAATCATTTTTTTTTTGATTCCTTAAGAAAATGTCCCGGCGGAAATTGAATTTTTCCAAAAGAGTATCGGAAGATCGATTTTGTGGCCAAAATAAAATGAATTTCAAAACCGATGATTTGTTCAAAAAATTTTCTTAATAAAAACCCTTCGAAAATAAATTAAAAATGATTTGCCATTATTAAATAGGAAAATTTTTGAAAAAAAAAAATTCTTTTAGAAATTTGTACAAAACTCGTTCAATTTTATCGGAATTTTTACAAGGCACTTTTTTTATAGGATTTTAATCACATAATTTGGGAGAGGACCGTTCGCATTTAAAACATATATAGATCATCCTAGTTATCCCCTATTTGGATCCGTTTCCAAATTTTTAAATTTCAAATTATTCGAGAAATTATAAATTATTTGATGTACCCTTTATACCGCCACCTCTAAAATCAGGGGGTTGCTTTCGTAAAAAAAAATATGTTCCACAAAACTAACATTGGACCGTTCGGATTATTACCACGTAAATAGATTTTCCGATTGCTTAAGAAAATCTCCCGGAAAATTAAATTCCCCCAAAAATTGACAGACAAATTTTGATTAAAAAATAAAGTAATTTCAAAATCGTTATTTTCTTTAAAAAATTTGTTTTAATAAAAATTCTTACAAAATTACATAAGAATTAATTTGCCAATATTAGATGAAAATTGAATTGATCTTGATCCGTCAGAATTCTTTTAGAACATCGCAACATTTGATCCGGATAATCCTCTTCGGACCCAACAAAATCGAATGTAGGAAAAAGATTATAAATTAGTTGAGGAAAAATAGAAAAATATCAAAATTGAACTTTTCGTACAAAAGCTCCGTAAAAACTAAAAAGCTCAAAGAAAGCTTTATTTTGTGAACAATATTTTTATATTTTTTAAAATCTATTTTCTATCTAAATAACGATCCTTTAATGAATTTTCCTATTTTCCCAAAAAAACGTTCAAAAATCTAGAAAGCTCATTGAAAGCTTAACATTAAAATATCATTTTATTTAATTTGGAATTGAATTTTTATCCGATTCTACTAGTGACTGCAAATAATCGTGATCGAAAATAATAGATTACTTCGATTATTTCTTCATAATAATCGATTAATCGATTATTAATCTCGATTATTCGGATTTTCCTTTCAAAAAAGGAACAAACATATTTCGAATTTCTGTGCCAAATTTGAGGACCCTAAGCTACAAAAAAAAGAGAACTTCTAATAGGTTTACAATTTACTACATTTAAACTACAATTAAAAATAATCATTAACAAAAGTATCCCGAAATTATTTGCCAGTCAAATAGGATTTATGTTAGGTCTGCCTGTGCAAAATTTCAGGATTCTAGGTGCAGGACAGTGTCCATGTTTTTTGCAAATTTAAATAGGTGTCCTTTTATTGCCTACAATCATACTTCTGACTCAAATCTACCATTCAAAATGATTTTTGGTAATTAGGGTGGATCAATTATGATGGGAATCATAATTAAAATTGCCGTGCAAATTTCCTCGAACGATTTCTGAATTAAATATCTCAAAAACTTTCGAAGCAAGGTATAAGAAAATTAATATGGATAGAATTGTAGATTCTAAGAGATGCTGAAATTTCCTGACGCCTTCTCAGTTTCAACCCTGGTTGGTGCAACTGATTTGAAGGCTTTATATATTAAATCTAACCATTTTCTTTGTGTACTATGGCTCTCAAATTATTATAGCAATTTTGTGAATACTACGTGTTTCAGGTCTTGGATTTTACGTCCCAATTTGGACGACCTTCCTGACTTCAAAACTTTCCTAGCGTTACCGACTAGGAAAAATTCGAAAATAATCGATAGAAGCTGAGAATTGTTGTGAAAAATGTATTCGAAATCTTCGGATAAAGTAGGAAATTGTAGATTTCTATAGATAAGTGATTGATAGAAATTCTAACTTTTTCTGACCATTTCCCCGTTCATCTGACCAATGTCCCGTTTCCTTATATTTTTCAACTGCCCCAGCCGATTTCCTAAAATTATCCCTAATTTTTTAACATATTATTAACTTCTCGACATTTTTCCATCATTCGTGACTTTTTGAGACTTTTAAAGTTGTTATAAGAATTTTTTCTGATTTTTGGAGACTTCTTCCAACTTTCCCATAAGTTGAAAAGTTTTTCAACTTTTTCAAAACATTTCCCAGAAGTTTTATCGACTGGTCGACCCTTTTTAAATTCTTTGCTAATATCGTTCGATATTTAACATTTATCGGGAATTATAGTCGGTTTCTTGGGATATTGACAATTTAATAATTTCGCCCAATTAAACTTTCACCATAATTCGGAGGATATTTTTTTTTAAATTTTGAGACATTAATTTGTTTGTTAGTCATATATGGGAATAGTTCTGTGAAATAAGATTTTACATGTCCCGAAGGATCAGTTTTTCTTCCGAACCACCAAATATTTCAGGTTAAAGATTCTTAAGATTTAATTGTCAAGATTGAATAACCAATGGATTTATTAAGTTTAGGCGAACAAAATGACAGAAATTTTAAAATTTTATATTTCTCTTTACAAAAATAAGGTTGACTCTTTAAGATTTGGAGGAAAGCATCGCTATATAACTACATGATCTCGTTTTAGAAGTCACCTATCCCGAGGAATTTTTTCACGATAATCTTGTTTCAAATAGCAATCGAAAATAATCGATTTTTATTGGTCGATTAATCGATTAATTATTTTCTTCATATTTGTCCGATTAATCGATTAATCGGTGTGAAATCACTATCCGATTCCTTAAATTTAAAAAAAAATATAGAATTGGCACAGAAAGCTTATCTAAAAACGCAACGAAAGCTCTTAGTCTGAAACTTAATTTTTTGCACATAAATATCTGTTTCTTATCCAAATAATGGCCCCTTAACGAAATTTCAACTTTTCCAAAATAAAGCTTTACAAATCTCGAAAGCTCATTGAAAGCTTAAAATTAAAATGTCATTTTAGGTATTTTGGATTCTAATTTTTACTCGATTTACTAAATTTAAATAAAATACGAAATGTTCGCTAAAAGCTTTCTCAATCCATTATAAACTCAAAGAAAGTATTAAGTTTTGAACTTAATTTTTTACGTTTCAAAATCTATTTTCTATCTACATATCGGTCCTTTCACGAAATTTCAAATTTTCCCAAAAGAAAATGTTTCAAAAATATCAATAGCTCATTGAACGGATATATTTATTCAAAATTCCAGGCCGCTAAATGAATTGTTCAAGAAAGGGGGCAAACAAGTACAATAAATCCCTTCATGATAATTTGCTTTTAATTCGATTCAATTCATCAAAGCTATTGTAGAGATTTTATGTTTCCATGGAGCTTTTGGACGAAAGTTTCCGATTTAATTTAAATTTATTTATTGGGAGAAGAAACAGTTTCGTTAATGAATAAAATAATTATTTATTTAAAAGCTTTTGATAAGCTTTTGGAAGTTTCTTAAAGCTCGTTTCAAACAATCTTCAATTTCAATGACGTTAAATTATTGGGATAGAAAAATTGATTTTCTTGATAGGTGTGCTCTGCGCCTTCTCTGCATTAGACTGCACGCCCCCCCTGATGGGATGTGACCCCCTGATTTTAATGTATTGATAGATCACATCCGCCATTTCCTATTTCAATTCAATAAATAATAAAAAGCTAATTAAAACCGCACGCCACTGAAATTCTATCTGTTTTTCAAAAAAAAAGTATTGGTAGGTCATTAGGTTAAGTTTTATTTCAGCATCATTTTCAACCAAAACAAAAAATCAAAATTCCTAAATTAAATTTTAAAAATCAATCTTCCCTATTACGAACAGAAAATACCAAAATTCGGTCATAAAAAGGACATTTGATGCAACAAATATTCCTTTCTTCTCGAAATACATCTCAACATTCTCCTTCTTGATTGTATTAGTCAGTGCATCAATTCAATTGAGTTCATTAACGAGAAATACGAAAAAATAACAGATTCATCTCATCAAGGAATCTTTCATATTCATATACATCCATAGAACAGGATGAGAAGAAACCAAGAAGCAACAAAAAAAAAAAAACAAGAATATTTGTAGTGCTGATGAGAAAGTTGTATTGCAACTTGATTCTGTTTCGTAAATAAATATAACATTTTTTTAACATAGTCAATTTCCAAAAAAAAAATATACTAATCCCCCCTTCACCTCCCATCCTATATTCTTTTGGTCCATAGTGGATTCATCTATTCTGGAATGTCGGTGTTTGGTATCGAAAATATTATATTATGGTTGAGCTAACCTAAAAGCAAGTAAGTTAATGGTAGAGATATCTCTACCTACATGAATATAGCGAAAACTATGTCCTGCATTATTTAATAATGAGATGTATCTATGTATATATATACACATATAATATACACATTCTGTAGTTGAAATGAAATTTTTGTTTATTTTCTGAATTTTGTTTCAATGTATTTATTTTCTTTTTGGTATAAAATACATTGAAATGTTTTATGGGATGGTATTTGGCACTATTAACAGATGGTGTGCGGACTCTGCATGGTATTTTTATTTTAATTTAAAAGAAGCAGACGTTTACAACCGGGTAGTATATGGATGCCAACATTTTTTTCTAGATTCTAGGGATTTAGTACTACACATTAAAACAGGTAATTTCTTAGGGAAATTTTGGCAGAGTAAATGTTTTCTAGGCCGCCACAATACTGAAGAGACACATTTTATCTGCATATGCGGATATCTAGCATTTTATGCCGGTTAATGGGGCAATTCAGTAACGTTTAGTTTAATTTTCTGTTACGTTTAGGTTACGTCAAATTTTACTAACAGTTTCACCATAAAAGCAATTCAGTAAACAATTCAAATGATCTTCATGTTAAACGATTTGTTGACACTTCATTATAAATAAAGACGTTATATTCGAAAATCATTCTACTGACTTACAACCTGACTATTTTCATTTAAGCAGAGTATGGCAATCGCTTATTTTTTCGGATCTTTAAAGAGTAAGGAAAAATTCTGAAAAATTGAGCGATTTGGGAAAAAAAATTGGGCAGAGTCAATTAAAATCAGAAATAGTTTAGAATAATTCAGTAATCTTGGGATAATTTTAAAAAGAGGAAAATCGGGAAAAGTCGAAAAAGTAATGAGAAAATTAATACTCCCGCGACTTTTCACATCATTATTGTTCCCAATTATTTCTCCTCCTTTCCTTTAATTTTTCCCGACTTTTTGCCGACATTTTCCTACCTTCCTAGACTTTCAGATTTTTTAAACTTTATCCCGGACTCGAAATTTCTGCGACATTTTGTCCAACTTTATCGCTAATTTTTCAATTCATATATCGAGAGATATATCAATTCTTATATTTTCCCCGAGAATGTTTCCGAATTTTACATCGCTTTTCCCCAAAATTTCCCAAACTTCCACAAAAGTTTCTCCATAAAAGTCTGTCTTTTGAAATCAAAGCATTTTCAGATTTTTCTTTCAAATAATTTCAAATTAATAGGGCGATTCAGTAACGTTTAGTTTAATTATCTGTTATGTTTAGCTTAGTTTCATATTGAAAATTTACTAAAAGATTCACCTCAAATGCTATTCAGTTATTAGTTCGAAGCTCAGTTTAATAAGAAGCTTTTTTTTTGTTAAAAGATCCATGTAACGTGTTCTGATTTTAAATAAAAAAAATCTAATAAATTCGATCGATCTTTCTAGGACTTTCTAAGAAAATAGGAACTTTCAAAATTTTTCTAATCGAATTAACCGAAATTATTTCGAATTAATTGTCAAAGAAATTTCGTAAATTTTCCCTAACAGTTTCGCAGAAAATTTAAATTTCTGTGAAATTTTGTTAGGGAATCGGAAAATCTGATTCTGCGAAATGAAACCTAAGGGTACAGCGAGGATACTGTTTAAAACAAATTAAAAAAAATAACCCCAATATATGTGGCATATCCAGGAATCGGTTACTGTTCAGGGAAATGCTTATAATTTTCCGGGGCATTTTAAATTTTAAACTTTCAAGATGAAATCAAATAGGGAATTACATGAAATCATAAATCCTCCCCCAACAAATATATTTTAAAATTCCTACTTGAATTCAATAAATTCAATCGATTTTCTCATTCTTCTAACACTTGGCACAGAGGGGAAGTGTATTGGGAATCAGAAAAATGAAATGTTTGGATATTTAAGGAATTGCCGGATTTTCATGAAATTCATGCATTATTTCGCGTATGTCTCAGACATTTCACGACATTTCTCAGATTTTTATGAAATTTTACAATATTTTCATAAAATTTCCCTATTCTGCAATGGGATCAGATCTCTCATCAGTAAAAGATTTATAAATGTCGGAAAAATTGCGAAGAGTCAATTAAAGTCAGAGAAAATCGAGAAATCTCGATAAAAATCGGGAAAAGCCGAAAAAATCATGAACATAATCGATTATTATTTTTCCTGAGTATCTCTCCCATTCTCGATCTCCTTTTTCTTGACTCTTCCCTTCCTCGACTTCCGGTCAGTTTTCTCGACTTGTTTATATTTTCCTTGATTTTCCCAACCGGTTTTACCGATTTTTTTGACATAAACGCGGATTTTACAGACTTTTCCCAATTTGTCTATTCCATACATTTTCAAATATTTTCCGAACATCTCGCACTTTTACTGGCATTTCCTAAAATTTGTATGGCTCATCTCAGATCATTCCAGATCCTCACCAACATTCAGCAATCTCTTACAGATTTTTATTCAAATTTCTTGGAAATATAGTTAGAATTTGACATTTTTAATCATATTTTTTTTTAATATTTCCAAATTAAATTGGCAAATATACTGGGAAAATTTGGGAACATTTATAATATATTCCAATCTTCATAGATTGTGACAAGTGGATTTTTCGAATGCGGGGAGGAGGGGATGAGAAGTTTCGGCGTTTACGATTCAAAAACTATATTTTCATTAAATTTCCATTTTAATTAAACCAAAGTTTAAACTAACAGAAATATTTAGGTACTGAATACGACTTGAGGTGAATTCGGTTAATTTAAACTAAACGAGTTTTAAAAGAGTTACAGAATTATCGCCATAGTTTCATAGTAAATGTTTACTATTAAATATAGGAATTAATCAAAATTATGTCTAATTAATTATCGAAAAGATTTTTTAAAATAAATGTCATGAAAAAATCCACTGTTTTGAGATTAAAATTTTGAGATTTTGACTTTTTTTTTTTAAATCGACTACAATCTTAAATTTTTATTTTCCCGGGACTATTATTACGTAATCGGGAAATTCCAGTACGCGAAATGAAACCCAAAGGTACAGTAAGGAATCTGTTGAACAATATTTTTTAGAAATTCGACCCCCTGATTTTATATGGGTTGATGGATCGATTCGAAATGGACATTGATCCGCCGATATAAAATTGAATAATATTTTGGTTCGTTTAAAATAACGAGTTCATTTTTGGTTCGCATCAAATTAAACTAAATTGACATTTCGTAACCTAACAGTATATTTAGTATTTACTGAATATCATTTATGGTAAAATCTGTTAAATTAAACTAAAAGAGCTTTAAAAGAATTGCAAAATGGCCCCATAAATTAAATATAAAATTTTCGTAGTAAAATTTTGCCGCAAATGTGCCTTTAAATGTAGTATTGCGGCAAACTTACTAAAATGGTACTTATACCTGACGCCATGAGGAACGATTGGAAATTTAGCATGGTCGCAAGCGAATAAATTTGTGTAGCACACGATATGCGAATTTTGTAACCAAATGATGAATTAATGAATTTAAGAAATTTTTTATTTAATGAATTTTTCACCATTTCAGCATAGATTTCTTGCAAATGACTTGAGTTTTTGTAACCCAAATAATCTATTTATCTATCACATGACCAAAATGTCGCAAACCGCCGCAAATGAATTGCAGCGAGGCGGCACACAAAGAAGCCATATGCATTTGCAACCAAGGTGGTTTATAAACCTTGATTTATACACTAAAGTCCTGCTTTGTAGGAATTGATAGTTAGCGGCCTTAAATAGGTTTCTAGCGGTAATTTAAAACATTCTTATAAGAAGGAGGATAAGGTATAGCGCACATGCCCAGCAAAACATTTTTAATGGCATAGTTTCTAAGTACTGAATAAGGTATGAAATAGAAATTGAAAAATATATTAGAGGAACAATGACAAATATTTATCTCCCTGCCATATTGAAGAAAAATGTCACATTGTGACTCAAATCATTTTTGACATTTATTTAATTTGTAGAATCTAATGGGGAAAACATAATAACAAAAATATTAATTTGCTTGTAATCACTTAGGTTCTACAAAGCACACGAGGTTAAATTTCCTACGTGGTCATACATAAATTTACGGGAGTATTTTGGGCGTAGTTTTACAAAGTAGCTAAGTAGAAAATGTCACATTTTTTTTAGCTGGCTCTTTGCATACTAGAACCTCCCATTTGAGTACCTCTCTCGCGGCGCGCCACTCCTTCAATAGAGGTTAAACTATAGACTGGCTTATTCATTATTGAGCAGAGTGACTTCATTCCCAGCTTAAAATTATTTAAGTAGCAAATTAAATAGATTTTGTCTTGAGATGGTCCCACTTTGGGTATGAAACAGAGCTTGACCTATCTAACATCGCACAAAATTCCTAACCGGAATGTCTACAGGGCATCTAATTAGATATCGACTTCCGGAAATAATTCTCTCTGGACGGAATCCGATTCCTATAAAATATTTATCGTCAGAGAGCATTTTCGGAAATATCTGGAAGTATTTGAATTTCAAAATCTCTAAAAATAAACAATTTGTTGATTTGGTAATTTGCATGTGGTTTTTATATGAAATTTAACAAAATTATTGACGTTCTAGCATTTTCCTTTCCAACCTCAAGATATTTGTCTTCGAAATTTTTTTAAGATTCATTTGTAGGCATCAAGACATTATTATCAAAAAATCATATTGCCAAAGATATCTGTTTTTTTGTAACAATTTCTGGCCACGTCTTTGAGACGTTTATAATATCTATGAGATGTTCTTACTTCATCTCTGCGAAATTGAATTCCATTCTAAAATTTTTTCATCATAGAGATGCCGTAGGATTGCGCACTAAATTACTTGAAATCAAATTGTACGCAGACTCTTATCTGCACCTTGCAGTTTATGTTATTAATTCCAATCAAGACTTAATAATACAGTGGCGTGCGGTCATTATCTCACGAGGTGTACGGAATTGTATGAACAAATATGCTATTACTAGAATATTTTCTTCGGCCGGAAAAAAATTTAAAAACACAAAAAGTTGCTTTGACAGTTAGGTAAAAATACAAAAATTAATATAAATATTTTGGAAAAGTTGAAATTTATTTAAGAAAAATCAGAAATTCGTAAAGGCTCGTACCGAGCAAATTTGAATATCGGACATCGTGACATTTGTTCCGGATTTCCCGATAATTTTCCTCGGATCCAAGGGAATGTAATGATGTAGGAAGTTTATCAATAAGTTAACGAAAAATACAAAAATATCAAAACCAAACTTTTGATACAAAAGCCCTGCAAAAGCTTGAAAGCTCCCAAAAGGCTTTATTACTGGAATCTTAGTTTTCACGTTTTAAAATCTATTACCTCTCCCCAAATAACGATCCTTTAAAGAAATTTTAAGTTTTCTCTAAAAAAAGTTTCCAAAATATGGAAAGTTCATTGAAAACTTTAAATCAAAATGTCTTTTATTTAATTTGGAATCGAATTTTTATCCCATTCATTAAATTTATAATAAATGAAATATTGAACTTTCGCAGAAAGTTTGTCTAAATTGTTAAAAGCGCAACGAAAGCTTTAAGTTTGAAATTCAATTTTTAATGCGTTAATATCTGTTTCTTATACAGATAGTGGCCCTTTAACGATATTTTAACTTTTTCCAAAATAAAGCTTAGAAAATTTCGAAACTTTATTGAAAGCTCAGAATTAAAATTTGGTTTTATATAATTTGGAATCTAATTTTTAGTCGCTTCATTAAACTATGTAAGATAAAATATGAAATGTTCGCTAAAAGCTTTCTTAATCCACTGTAAGCTCAAAGAAAGCTCTCGAACTTAATTTGTACGTAGTAAAATCAATTTTCTCTCTAATTTCCCAAAAAAATTTTCAAAAATTTCGAAAGCTCAATGAAAGCTTAAAATTAAAATGTCATTTTATATAATTAAAAATATAATTTTCATTCGATTCATAAAATTTAGATAAAATTTAAAATTTCCGCTAACAACTCTCTCAATCCATTAAAAGCTCAAAGGAAGCTCTACATTTTGAACTTAATTTTCTACGTTTATAAATCTGTTTACTACCCAGATAACGGATATTTAACGATATTTTTACTCTTCCAAAATAAAGCTTCAAAAATCTCCAAAGCAATGAAAGCTTAAAATTGAAATGTCATTTTATATGTATAATTTGGAATCTAATTATTATTATTCGATTCATTAAATTTCGATGAAATATAAAATTTCCGCTAAAAGCTTTCTTAGCCTATTGTAAGCTCAAACGCAGCTTTAAGTTTCGAACTTAATTTCTTGTGTTTTAAAATCTATTTTCTCTCCAGATATCAGTCCATTCACGAATTTTCGAAATTTCCCAACAAAAAAAAATGCGTCAAAAATCTAGAAAGCTCATTGAATGCATATATTTATACAAAATTTCAAGCCTATGGATGAATTTTTCAAGAAAGGACAAACAAGAACAATGAATGCCTTTACATATTCATTCAATTCAATTTATTAGAGCTTTTATAGAGATTTTAATTTTCCATAGAGCTTTTTAACGAAAGTTTCCGATCTAATTTAAATTTATTAATCGGGAGATAAAATAGAATTCATAATGAATAAAATAATATTTTAATTAAAAGCTTTCGTTAGGCTTTTAGAAGTTTCTTAAAGCTCTTCTCTGATAATTTTAAAATGTAAATGAAATGTAAAAGATTCTCTTGGAGCTTTTAATTTCCCTGAGAACTTTTCAACGAATTCAATTCAATTTAATTATTGGGAGAAAGTTACGATTTCGTCGATATTTACAGGTGTGCCATGCCATGCCATGCCAATCAGTTAATTTACTAAAATTCAGCATTAATTCGAAAAAATTGAATATAACCAACCAATGATTTGCTTCATTCGATCCAAGATTTTCTTAATTTTCGTATTTTAGGTTACCAAAGTCTGATATTTTCCTTTAATTTTCATTTTCGGGAATTTCTATAGAATATCTAGGATATCTACATCGAAGGTACGCAGGGTGGGGGGAGGGGGAGGGGGGTATCTTTACACTGGACATTTGAATCACCGAAAAAACGAAATGTGTTCGGTTCGAGAACATCTTACTAGTATTAGTTTCTTGTGATTAAACAAAGCTTCCTTTTTCCAAAAAAGGACACTAACGGACACGAAACCGTTTCCCCTTTTTTTACTCGAAACTGTTCGTTCGGAATTGTTTCTACCAATATTTTCTCCAAAACAAATGGACAAAATGATGAAACGAGAAATATCCTGCGACCATCAAAATTTCGGTATGAGCACCAAAATGGATCGAATATAAAACCTGACTTGGGGGTGGTCCGAAGAAAAATAACCAAAATGTGTATTTTCGCACAAACGCTGGGAGAAATGTCCTTCTACACAATATTTTTCTTGTGTTGGTAGTTTTTTTTTCTTTCATCCATTTGGGTTATTTAAAAAGGAAGAAAGGGAATCGAATATATATATATTGAGAGAATTAAATTTGCCTACAAATGTATATACGAGTATAATGTCCAGTTTCGGTATGTAGTACGCAAGTGTTAGTTAGCCGTTATTATAAAATAGTGTTTGTACTTAAAATATAAATGTAATAAAACCTCCTTCGGTAAAGGTATTAGAAAATTATTTGGTGTATGGAAGGGTAGGGTGCGGTGGATGGTGGCTAGGTAGGTATAGAAGGTGAAAATATATTTCATTAAATTTTATTATGTAGGTAAAATTGAGGGCTTCTCTTAAAATCGGATATACAACAAAATATCTCTTTTGCCGCCGTATACTTGTATGGCGCGTTTTTGGTATACCGATGGATAAATTGGATGGATATTCTTGGAATTTTTACAGCATTTAAAATTCGGAGAGTGTATATTTCGATATTTCGGTATGGTTATTTTGTTGTTGGGCTTGTTTTTAATATAGTTTTACGATTTAGTCGGGAATTACCCCCTAAAAAATCATCGGTCGAAACGTTTTGGTGTTTCATTTAACTGAGAATAGTCAAAAGTGGTAGACACCGGACGCGCTTTTTATTATTAATTTTTTATTTATCATTTTTAAAACCAAGTCAAAATTTCCATTTATAAATAAATAAAATAAATAAAGAAAAGAATTAATTTATGATTTTTAATTGAACAGAAAATGTTTGTAATTATCGCGGGATAATTCGATCCCCTCGAACATAACGGCGGACTATCGGTTTTTTTTTTTGATGAAATTTTTATCAAAAATTGTACGAATATTTAAATGGGTGGTCAAATTTTAACCGGTAAATTTTTTTTAACCAATCAGACTTAATACATCCATTAAATAAATGAATCATTGATGACAGTGTTTCATAAAATTAACTGTTAATTAATTTTTTTTTTAATAAAAAAAACCGGGAATTTATTTATTAACATTTTAATTGAATTGATTGAATTTTTGCCGACCGACCGAAAAAAAAAATTGATATTAAATGTGACATTTAATTGGATAGAGTGCAAAATTAATTATCATTTTAATTTATTTTTAATTTGAAAACGAAACAAAAAAATTATATAAAAAGATGGATGAAATTCAATGACCGACAATGTAGTAGAGGAATTAGGAAAATAAAACGATCGAACCGGGGGAAGTGATATCTGAATTTTCGAATTAAATTTCCTTATTTATTTTTTAGAAAATCGAAAATAAAACTAATAAAAAACCGATGATATTTTAATTAATTTATTAAATTTTAATTTTTGGTTTTAATTTTTTTTTAAATTTTTAACTTTTAATTAATTAGAGGAGAAAAAATGAAAAATTTATAATTAAAAATATGGGAATTATTTTACCGTTAAAATGTAACAGAGTTTTTTAAAACAAAATAATTCAAAATTAAAGAATAAAAAAGTACAAAATAAATTTAAATAAAAGTTACCAAAAACAAAAAAATTATCAGAGAAAAAAAGGAATATTAATCGTCGATAAACTGGGAAATTATCATCGAAATTATTGAAAAAATTAAAAATACATTTTTTTGTGATTTAATGTAAGTGAAATTTTTGATTTTTTTTTAAATTAAAAAAATTAAAAAATAGTTTGAATTTATATTTTTAATCTCCGATCTCCTTAAAAGATCGTAATTAAATCAGGACTCAAAGGAAGAGCAAATCTCAAAAATAAAGATTCCATTTGAGGCCTTGAGGCTCATTAAATTTCAGAACGAATTGTTATCTCCCGTCGGTATTATTTTTCGCCCCAAAAACGTCTCTCCAAGTAAGTCCGATTAGAAGAATATTGAATGTCAACTCTTTATAGAATCGAGTGACCTCAATGAAATTTGTACGACCCACGGTGCACGGATAAAACAAGTTTTTAGACTCGAAAGAGTATGAAAAAAATGTAGTATCCTTCCACATATTTGTCAATTTGCTATCAAAGCACTTAGAAATTTGAAAATACGATGGAAAAGATAGGTCAAAGGCGAAAAAGTGCTGGAAAATTAGAGTAGTAGCGGAAAAAGTTGTAAAAGTTTGAGAAAAATCGAGATAAATTCTCAAGACAAAAAAAATAGTGTATATTTAGGAACTCGATAAAGTCTAGAAAAAGTCTGGAACTGAAAATACGATGATTCATATTCGGTGAAATTGAGATGAGAAAAACTCGGAATAACGGCTGGGAAAAATACGAATCGCGGTGTTGATTTTTCTCGAGTTATTATTATCCAGTAATTTTCTCATTGTTCCAAACTTTGTCGACTTTTTCTTAACTTCTCCGGACTTATTTTTAACTCTCCGAATTTTCCCATTAATTTGACGGGATTTTTACGCATATTTACGTTGACGCCGCGTTCCATTCATAGGAGATAGCTTAAGTTTGAGAAGCTTTAATGTTCGTTTCGAGAAATTTCGATAAAAAGTAGTAAAAGTCCCGAACATAGAGGAAAAATCATAATCATAAAAGTCCGTAAATAATCAGTAGGAAAAGGTCATGTAAAGCGGAGAGAGAGAGAGAGAGAGAGAGAGAGTATTGCCAAAGGAAGAAAAAGTCGCTAGGATGCTGGGAATAGTAAAGAAAATGTATATTAGAATAGGATTCAAGGAACGTATGAATCTTATTCTGCAAAGTATTATTCATGGAGAGTTAGAAGACATTCGGGAAAACTCAAGAAATGACAGAGATATGTGGGCTTCATCAGATAAAGTCGTCTAAATTCGATAAGAGTCGAGAAATTGACGGGTAAAAGTCGGTTAGTGCCTAAGAACAATCAGAACACTTTTCTTTACAATTTTTTCACTTCCTCCAACTTCTCTCGATATTTAATGACATTTTTAAATATTCGTTCGATTTTCCCGAACTATCGGAATTTTAACGACAGATTGAGGGACATTGTTCATCCATATTCTATTCCACACTCTAGATTCTTGAAATTTCATTCATATATCTGCTGTTTTATTTACAAAATAAAATAAAATAATTTAGTACTAGGCCACGATCTTACAGAAGGACTATCTTCACACTATACATACGGCTCGTCGTACCTACCTTTCGGTTTATCAGCACGGTCCCCCGATTTTGATCGAGGAACGATATCAATCTGCAAGCTTGATACCCCTAAGCATTACCCGAAGGTAAACCGCAACACCCAGCACCCGGAACAGGGTCCTCGCCGCGACAGGCATAATACCACCCTGTAATATGGACACCTAGTCCCCATGGTACCACCTTTATTTTGAAGTGCCTGGTCGGACATCCGCAACCCCAAATGTATTCGTGTATATTTCTATAGCTACAATAGCTACAATTGTGACGAATCCTACAACTCCGACAGACACTGCTACATTTGTATATCTTCCAACCCGTGCAATCTGCAACGCGTTCATGAATGTGTGGATATCACAGACGTGATTTTCCTGGTTGGGGAGCCACAACCTTACAGTTTTCCCCGTCTTGCATTTCTTCGCAGAACCAACCATCAACCATTGCCTTTCTAGATCATCAGATTGTTACTGATAATGTATCAAACGTGTCGCTAATTATTGGCAACGAATAACTATTTATCTATCTTGAAATTCTTCTGCTGCAGCCTCGTTTATACGCAGCTGATGCCCACCAAAAATAATCAAGAAATCTTGAGCAAATCTTGCCATTTATCCTACTTATTGAAATTTCGAGAAATTTTGGAGGAATTTCATTCTTTTTTTTTTAATCGCATATATAATTCCCACGAAGATCGAAAAATATACTTTTCGAATTTTGAAAACAATTCCGAAATTTATGCCAAAATTATGAAAAATTCTGATCGATTCGTTTCTAAGAAATATGAGATCCAAAATTAAAAGACCTAAAATGTCCTAAAAATTAAACCGACTTCTTGATTCAAGAAAATTCATAGGTTTCAAGCCAAAACTCCTAAATTTCAGTATAACAAGGTTTGACTTTAATCTCAAAATGATAATAAACATAACTTTTGTCACAGAAATACCCATCTCGATATTAAAGAATATTGATTTTTTGTAAATTTGGCATTAGTTTGGAAAAAAAATTTAATTTTTGACGAGAAGATCGACAAAAATCGGAATTGTTAATCAATCGAAAAAATCGTGGGCAAACTATCTGAGAAGCTGCAGTCAATCTCATCAAAATTGTTTGAGTTCTATACTGCGTGCCAATTTTAAAAATATGATTTCGAGAAAAACGTATTTGAAAAAAGAGATATCGACTACCAAAGTTGAGATTATTCGCCTCTAGGTCCAGATTTGGACGATTTTGTGCTGCACCTAACGGTTTTTGCTGCATTCGAATTAAGTCCGAATCCGAATTAAAAATTATAAGTATTCCCGCCACACAGATAATCCGAGCGTATCCCGAAGCCTTGATAAAGCTTTGATGAAGTGTATGTCCTCCTAAGCAGCGAGAAAGAAGGTCATCCGAAGAAAGCTCGTCATATGTGGGGATTATCGCTTGAAAAGAAGAGTAGAGTATTAAAAGCCTCTACTTGTTCCCAACAGCACCAAGAATCGCTGTTTCTAGTCGGGCACTTCTCATCCTGTGATTTTTCATTTGTCATTTTTTTAATTTCGAAGTCGAGTGCCCATTCTCTTCTGTACGTGATCTATATTTTCGCGTTTAGTAACTACTAAATTACCATAAGGTTTAGCGTCTATAATATCCTTGTACCTCTTACAATCACCGTCGCCGATATAACTAATATTACTTTGTATTGTGGAGGATTTTGGACCGCTTCAACATTTCCACAGCGGTATCTGCTTCCATTTTCCCCGTTGATCCATCATGGTTGGCTTGGCAGTAAGGTTTATGGGCAAATAGCCATTCCTCGTATTCAGCAGTATCTTATCGCTATTTCATAATTTTGAGCGTTCTCTGCGGACGTTTGCTTTTCTTCTGTTTGCAGACTAAAACTTTCGAAAGAGCAGTAAATATACAATAGTAAAAAAAAGTCCACAAGACGATACCCAAAATTTTCATTTAATTCACTCTCAGATTGATCAATAACTTTTAGTTTTCTTGCCGAAGAATTAACGACCTTCGAATCTTTCTCAGAAGAATAACGGTTTGGAGGGCATTTGTTTCCAATTTGGTTCCTTCTACGCGTTACATAAATAATCTTACTTTCGTTTTTGTTCACCACTCATACTAGGTCTGGTCTGGGAAAGGTCGGGAAAAGAAGAAAAATTAGAGTAAATTTTGAAATTTGACAAAGTCGAGAAAAAGTCGGGAGCAGACAACAAAACGATTGATAAACTCGGGTAATGGACGGGAAAAATACGAAAAGTTAATAATCAGAAAAAGTCAGGAAATCGTTGACATTTTATCGTATTCTCCCACATTTACACTGATTTTTCTCCCTTTTTTCCAGACTCTTCAAACATTTTCTTATCTTCTCCGGACTTATTCTGAACTTTTTTCAACTCTTCGCATTTTCCCAATAATTTGACGGCTTTTTCCGATTGAATTCAGATTATTTCGAAACGTTTCTAATTTTTTACGAACATTTTTCTGAATCAACGCCGACATCTGTCTCAAGGTTTTTCGACGTATGTCTCCACGACAAATTTTGAATTGTTGATTTCAATTCCAACATGGTTTCGGGCGTATTGGCTTTTATTTTTCGAACCATTATTGATCAAAAATTCTTAATTGGTTTGAGATCAGGGCTATTCTCCGGCCAATGTTATGCATGGAGCAGAGTTGTCTTGAAATATTGGATCTTGAACGAATTCCGATAATTCGTCCATAGATGGCAGTAACCCATTTTCGATGATCTCAATATATCATATGGAGTTAAATAATCCTTCTACTAGGAGTATTTGCCCAACTCCTCGCAATGTCATGCATCCACACACCATTATATATGGTGAATGTTTCAATGTCCTTACATTCATCATGAAACTGTTCACCTATTCTGCGTCTAATAGTATTTCCATTGGGGCCAAATAAATTGAATTTAGATTCATCCGAATCTCTTTCCCAATCACTTATAGTTCAGTTTACCCGCTCTTTCGCCCCTTCCAACTTTTGATTTCTCATTATTTGGTTCAATAACGGTTTTTCGCAGGTCGGCACGATAACAATCCCATGTCATCGAGGCGTTATCATTGTACCGTCCTGAGGCTGCATTTAGATGTTTCTTCCTGTAGCTGGTCCATTTAATTAAAAGACAAATAAAACATGCATACCATTTGTGGTGAATCTCTTATCTGTAAATCTTTTATAATTCCTAAACCGGCTAGATAGCCGGTATTTAGATAAATTCAGTAAAAGCTCCACAATGCTTCTTAATGTTAATTAGAGGTCTGTTATCCAATTAGATGATCATTCGAAATCATAAAATCCATAATGGCCATAGTACACGGCATATAAATGGTTGCAAACGTTTGCGACCTCACGTCATTTTGACGTCACAATTTGTTTCAAATGGTTGCTTATCGCGCACTACAACAATTTTTGCGGTTGCATATGGGTCGCAAACGTTTACAACACATATGCACCACCTTAGTTGCAAACGGATTTGCACCTTTTTTGTGTGCCGTTCACTACGTGGTTACATATCATTTGCGACCATATGCAACCATTTGGGCCGGTGGTTGCATATCAAATATATGCGGCAGATCGAATTCGTACCGCCGTATATTTTTCATATGCAACCACTACTCTTTATTTTTTCAATGACAATCCATTGGACTTTCAACGAGCACCCATCTCAATTCAATTGATTCATTTCAGTTGAATTAAGTTGTTTCAAATTTTATTTTCCGTCGTGTTTGGTTATTTGTAATTTCTCCTTCATTATTAAAAAATACGCTACCAGCGTTGGGTGGTGCGACCATGACGACGTGCTTGCCGTTTACAGGATAGGTATCTCTCTGCTGCTTTCTCGTGGATAGGTATCGAAAACCGAAGATAAATGGGAAGTTATAGCACGACAGTTCAATGAACGATGGAA
>JANTOP010088163.1:0-20197 GCA_027564815.1 Symmerus nobilis
CTCGAACAAACTTCCACCCCAGCTGAGCCTTCATAAATATCACGGCATTAAAAAACGGCATTTTGCACAAAAGTTTACCTCCATTTAAAGTTGTGGCTGTTCTTGTGGAAAAAAAGTTGCTGGAGTCGGAGTCGTCACAAATATTTACGACTCCGACTCCTACTCCGGCAAAATACCTAAAACTCCGACTCCACGACTCCGACTCCTCAGCCCTGGTTTCTAGTACGGCCAAATACTAAAAAGTTTTTTCTTGCTTGTTTGTTTGTACTGATTCGTTGCTCGACATACCCGGCCCGGCTTTGCACTGAATTTTAAGGGAGGCACTTCCACGTATCGTTAAAATATGGGGAATATGTCGTTCTGTTCAGAAATGAGTTTAAAATAATGAAATGAAGTAAAAACCTTCTTAAGTATACACCTCTAATTTCAATTTTTTTAAATATTAAACTATAATTGCCAATTAAAAAAAATTGAACTGTCTGACTTGAGAATTCTTTTGGTGTATTTAATTATGTGTCTTCCTGGCATACATTTTCGACTTAAGCACTCCAACACTTCTATTGTTTTGAATAGCTTCCGTTATGAGTCTCACATTATAATATTGAATGTGATAGTATTGTGAATCGTTTTTGAGGAAGGAACTATTGACACATTTTTATTCTGCACTAGTACTCGTCGATCTTCACAAAATGTTACGTTCAAATTCTGTCAAAGTAGAACCCGTCAAACTGTGGGAAATTGAGGGCTTTCAATTATATTTTGTGTTAATTATGTTAAGAGGGTTTAGAATTCACCAGGATGACAAGAGAACAAATAGTAGTCGTACTTGTTGCCGGTTTTCTTTGCTTTCCATTCTGGATCAGACGCTATTTTTCTCATACCCGCACTCATCATTACGACGAAGTTTAATATAGTTGCGAAACTATACATCTTTCATCATTTTTATATTACGTCAACAACCGATCAGAACTTATACACTGTATACCGATCACAGTGACCGCCTTTTAAGTACCTACTGAAGTGATGCGAATATCCATTATCTAATAACATTATAATTTTGTTAATCAATAATTCCAACTTTCATATATCACTCAGATTATAAATTTTGATATATTTTATAATAATAATAGTCCAAAGTCAACTTCGAAATTCATAACAATACTTTCGATAATTTCGTAGTAAACGGAGTTATCACCAAAATGTAGGGTTCTTTTAAATTATTGGGGTGAGTAACATGTAACATGACAAAAATCACCGACATAATATTATTTAGAAACATGAAATGAAATTTTATCAAATCTTATAAATTTTGGTTATTTATCTGTTAAGATTGTATATTTCTGTAGTGAATCATTTCGATGAGTCCGAAACCAGTCGATACAACTTACTATCTATTTTTTGACTAAACTTCTAAATCAGTTGATTAGTATTTGACACATAGGTTAATGAACGAGCTTTGTACAATTCATTTCAGTTAAGAGGTTCGTATAACTCAAGTCACTACAAATTGTTATGATAGACCTTTTTACCATTTACACAGGATAATTGACCGCTTTAGGTACAATTGATAGAAATATTATACATATATTACATGGATATTAAAATTTAATGTGACTGTTAAGTGACCTCCGGAATGATCAGTCTAGCGATTAGAATATCATTTATCTGTTGGTTTCATAAATAAATTATTAGTATTATCATCTTGGTTTTAGATGAAGGTCTAATCAAATAAAGGAAATAAATCAAATTGAAGTGTATCGTAAATATACTTGTAGGAGAGATATATATATATTAAGGGGAGAGATATATTCATTTTCGTGGAAAATATCTGCGAAAAAAAAAGCGGCGGAAAAGTCTTCAGGAGGCATTACGGTCAAAGCATTGGAGATCGGATGTAAGTTGAAAATATTACTACTTTCGTGAACGTGACAAAATGACATTCCCTGACGCCTGTCAAGATATTTCGTGCTATTTTCAATCGATTTTGATGAATTATTAAGGGAATATTCTTTAAAATGTTTACGAGGTCTTAACGAAATTAAAAAAAAATTAAAATTGCGTTAATTATTCCCAATCTTAGATTGATTTTGATGAAAACGCTATCCTCGTAAAATCATCTTATAGCTAGCTGTCTTACGATTGTCTTGTAAATACATTTTGTGTTGAACATATTTCCTTGCGATGGGAGTGGGATATTTTATTATTACCATTTTTTGTGTCTCAAGTGACATTTTTCTGAAATTTTCAAGGTATTTCTTTTTATGATAATTTGGGATATTTTCAGTGGGAAATTTTTTTTTGGAAATTTTATATTTATTACACCGTTGGTTCTCCTAATATATTTATTTCCTTGAAGAGGAATTTTTTTGGAGTAATTTTTGTGATGGGAAATTTTTCTCTCGATAAAATGTCTTTCAATTTTTTAATATTAATTTTATTTTGTAAAGGAAGACACTTTTGACAGTTTTATTTATGACGGAGATTTTTTAAGAAGATAATTAATTTATTTATGAGAATTTATAGGCCAATTTCATCGTCTTTTACTTGATATCTTTTATCTATTGAAAACATAAAAGAGTCCCCCGCAGTCCCATGGGGGTTATGTGGTGTGGTAGCCCTCCCTCCCCCATCCATGAAGAAGGGTTCGGTTTAGAACTGCAAGGGTTGCACATTCCAAATACGACATTAGGTGGCGGGGGTGCAAGCCCTAGACTAACTTTCGTTGTTCTATAATCAAATCAGTTTCTCGTTTTATGCTCCGAGTATGTTCAGAGCGATTTTAACCTAGCGCATGAACTAACTGCGCTACTTTGATGGGAGTTGGGCTGTTCCAAGTCGTCACCAGGTGGCCCTCTCCGAACATTGCTTTTGTTCAATGGGAATTTTGAGGGGGAATGGGGAGTACTGTAGTACAAGAAATTGATAAAAAACCAAAATATCTCCCCTGGGTAGACCTATCGATCTGTGGAAAAATTACCTCCCTCTTCCTTCTCTACGGATGTCAATTCGTGACCAAACTTTACCCCCTTAGGTCCCCCTTAGGTCGTAGGTGGTAAGCAATCATTATTTTATTATCATACGGATAAAAATTCCTTTCCAAATATTATTAAAAATGTATACATGCAACGATTTACTTGTGAAAATTGGCTTGCACAAGCCAATTAGCGCAAATTGTATGAGCGTATAAACCGGCCTAAAGACTGAATTTTTAGATAAACGTGGTAAAAACTAACCAACTATTTCCTTTTAGATGCTCATAACTTTGCGAAAAATTTTCTTTTTAAATATTTCACTCCGTCAATGCCTACCATTCAAATATCTATATTAAGACCCACCCTCATTTTTCCATTTCAAATGAACGAATCCGGAGCAATCGTGACCACGTGAAAGACGTGCACGAGAGCGCGTGGATTTTTAAACGGTTCCTATTACACCTACTTTCGATATTAATGCATTTTCAACACAGATATTTGTAAAATAAACTAATACAATTTTTCAAATATTTATTATTCCACGTGTCACCTAGAACCTTGCGAAAATACATGCGGGCGGATAGCCTTAAAGGGTATATTCTACGATAATAACTAAATTTACAATACATGGGATAATATAAATTGAGTTGCTTGTTCAATCCGGCGATCAGTCGGTATTAGGTTCTAAATTAATAATTAACTTACAATCAACTACGTCGACTGAATTTGTTTTGATTAATGAAGATTTTTGATATGGAACAATATCTGTTGACGGTCCAATTGACTTCGTTCCTAAATGTTCCGATACTGGTTTTGATCGATATGTACAATCATTTTCATCCATTGAAACCGTATGGCCGGCACGTCCATTGAAATATTCGGTTGTCGATGTATCTTAAATGAGAATTTCATAAATCTATATTAGTTATTCGCTAATTTGTAAATACGAATATCTTTCTCATTCTGTTTACCATTATAATCGATAAGGGCTTTTTTCAAATTCCACCCCCAGGATTTTAAACAACTTAACGCATCGTCGGGATTAGCACCGGTACGTGATATGAATTCCGCCACCAATTGAGCTTCCATAATTTTTGTGAAGTAGGATAGTAGTGGATGGTAAGTGTGCGGATGAATTATAGTAAAATAGGTGCTGATGATTTTTCTTTTCTTTCAGTTTGGTTCTATTTATCTTTACTTTTTAATTATTATAGATAAAAAACTATTATCTTCAAAATTTATTGATGAAATTGGAGAAACCTTTTAGTGATTAGATTTGATGCTAAGACAAATAGAAAATATAATGTTAATTTGTTAGAAGTAGTAGATAGAAATTTTAAATGACAAATGAAGAGAAAATTAGTAAATGATTTCTAAAAAAAAATTCTACCGATATTTTGGATAATATAATATATATACTGCGCTTCACTAACCCACATTTTCCTAGAAAAATCTAGATGGGTCGTTATCTCTATTGGTGCCAAACTATGGATCATTATCTCTATCGGATAATGGTCCTTAATTGGATAATAGATCCCAATTGAGCGATTTCAACGAGTCTTTAATTATTGACTTGTGGTCGATGAATGGTCACTTAGCAAAGTAATTTGAGAATTAGAAGTAAAATTGAATTGAGTAAAAGAAAATTTAAAGCTTATTGTCAGTGCAACAAAATAGCATATATGTATGTCAACTATATCTATTGAAAAAATCCACATTATTAACCGCCACACCTAGTATATCTGTGTGTATGGAATTTTGTAATTGATAATATTTTCTCGCCAACATCATATATTCAGTTAGATATTCAAGCAGCTAGATACGACTGCCTAACTGTTATCCAGAAAATCCACTGATGTCAATAGTGAAGTACCAGTTGTAGTACATAAAAATATCCTTTCACCGGCGACATAATGATATTGATATTCAATCAATTCGGTAGTTACATTACTTTGACATACTGTCTATTATCCCTAATATGCGAATTTGATTATCTCATCATAAATTGATAACGAAAATGCCAAATATTTGTTGTTAATAAAAAAAAGGTGATTGATTGGTGACTAATATACTCAATATTGCATATTAATACTAATCACTAAATATGATTAATTTCGGATTTACTTATTCATGCGTAAAAACATCGGTCTATATTAGTCAGTGTAGTAAATTGTTATAGAATTGAGCGACAAAACCAGTAACATTGAGCCGGTATTCGAATACAAAATTTGAATAATACATAGAAACGAAGATATTGAACAACCAACATTCCATGGACAAGGACGTTTAAGTAAAAATAAAAGGTGACAAATTATACAACCGATTTGGAATGAATTTTACATAGTCCCAGTGATGGTGTATGGAGAAATAAGTAAATCCTATCTTAGTAGTAATTAATAATATCTCTTGGACAGAGCTTTAATTAAAACATAACAAACATGTTGGCGTTATAATTGTTAATAAATCGTTCCAATTATCTCGTTACCATTTCAATTAATGCTTCCTAAATTATAGGTAGCTATATTATCATATAAGCATAGATTTTTTTTGGGAGGAACCGTGAAGCAAAAAGTAACAATTGAAATAGACATTGGGTCGGAGCGAAAATTATGTTCATTTCTTAAAATGAACATTCAATAATCGCTATAATGTAACAGCCAATATAGAAGAGTTTGAACTTTTCAAATCAAGTTACTTAAATTTGAAATTTCAGTGTCGTTTTTGTAATATGAACCTTGCCTCGCAGTATCAAATGTACAAAATTAAAATCCCTTCGAATGAACTTGGTATAGGGTTTCGTGATTGTATACTATTATGTACAAAAGAACTGCTACTCCTCTTTACTGAATATCTGGTAGTAAGAATTCTCTAGATTACCAAAGATGGACAATGAACAGTACTTTCGCTAGGACCCAATAAACGTATCATTTTCGGTGATTTTTTTGATGAAGATATCGCCAAGCCTTATAAAATTTATCATTTAGAATGTTCGTACCGTAAATCCATTTCTTCGCCACAAATGGTATTTTATAGATAATTTATAGATAAAATCTAAATTATATTTCGTTCATTAATCGACCACTGGGCCTCAAGTTAGCTAGATTATTATTTATGTAAATTTTATTTATACGACCAAATGATGGATAAATAAAACAGCAAGTTGATCGAAAAATAAACAATATGGTATGTTTGCTATTGCTACCCAACCCGTATAAACCAAAATATACGAAATATAAATAACGTTATTCTGTATGTCTGTAACGTTGTAATTTACCAGTACGTGTCGCTATTTACATTTTTCTCGATATCGAAGTTCCAATATTTTTAAAGTGCTAAGGGAATGTACATGGATAAGTTCTCACATCGTGTACGACGTGTCAATCTTAAATACATTACCGGAAGTTAATTGTCAGTGAGAAATTGTAAATCTAAATCTAAATTAAAGTCAGCAAACATGAAAAAGGAAACCACGCGTACAGACATCTGCAAACTCAAGCATATGGCAGTTGAGTTCCAAGAGCATATTAATCCAAACTTGGAGGCCAGTCTGAATAACGCTGATGTGAATACATCTTATAAGATCATCGTAAGATTATAGATACCATAACATCCTTCGTGAAAAACTGGAAGACAAATATAAGTAACCGTAACAAACTAACATCAAACACCTTGAAATGTATAGAAGGTGTAACCTTGCAATTCAAAAATGATTTTTTAAGACGTAAGAGTAAGCCTATTAATCGAAACCATACGAAAACAGCAAAGGCACGCGAGTATTAAAATCGAATCAAAATGGAAATAAATCTCAAATTAATAAACTACGTATAACGCTAATAGGATTGCAACTTCAGTTAAGGCCGATCTACTGGATATTACAACAAATCTGTTTGCTAGTTTAAACCAATCCCAAAATAACTCCACTCCATTGATGTAGAAGCAATTAGAACTCCCGCTGGTAATCAATGTCGGAACAGGGTAAATTCCAGATATTACACCCAATTAATTAATGGCTTCATTTGTTATAATGAAAATTTACAGATCATGTGGAGCTTCAAGTTCGACTTCTACCAAAAACGAGAACAAGCAGGTTTCCGAGTATGGTACAGGATATACTACATCTACCATCTACGGACAACGCACAACATCATTGACAAATGGAGTGAATATAATATGCATTTAATTGAATTGAAACCTGGGCCTAATTACATACTAAACGCACTGAATGACTCCAGATTCCAGCATTGGGAGAAAGCAGACTCCAACATTTTTAGTAGGAAGCGATTCGACTCGGGTCATATATTCATATGTTCATATGAATATATGTTCATATTCAAAATTCATATATTATTTTTATCTGTGCAGTGTATTTTTGCCCGAATCGAATCGTTTTCGACTAAAAAACTCCCAGTGCAGATACGCCGAATTGATAAAATATAGAGACAGCAACTCAATAGCACAAATCAAACTCCATCATGAAAATACAGATAAAATCAAATCGGAAAGAGATGTGAGACTTAGACGTTCCCTAGACTCGTACTAAAAGATATATTTAAAAATCTGAATTGGAATGACAGGAGTAAGATTCGCGGATGACATTATCTTAACAGCTAGAACTTTACTGCAATAATGCATGAACTCAATTCGGAACCCATGAAAATCTTATTAAAAATGTATCAAAAATCAAAATTATGGCAAAATTATGGCAATTGATTTTGCTAGTAGGAGTTAGTTGCGATACAAGAAAAATGAATCGGTTACAATTGATTTGACATAGCGAAATGTACTGCATGAGTAGCAATAATTTCGCTTCAAAGCCCTTTGATGTAATTTGTTGTGCAGCACAAACAGCACAATCAATGGTGAATATTACTCTACGTGGCCAGGGAATAAATGAATGGGTCCTTTAGCAAACGAAAGTTACATCAGATATCGTTGGTCGAATTAAAGTGGGCTGGGCAGGGCACATTGCGTGTCTCCTGTATAACCGCTGGGTAGAAAACATCACAGAATAACGACCTCGAGAAGGGCGTAGACGTGTTGAAAGGCCTTCTACCGATTTTAATTGGAAAGAATACGCCCAAAAGAGGCAGTTGACTTTGATAAGCTAAAATGAAGAAAAACTGGACGTAGGTATGCAAATTATCTAACAGATTTGTGTCAATTTAATAATTTGCCGTCCTGAAATACCCGTCAGGACGGCAAATTATTAAAGTAGCACAAATGAAAATAGTTAGATAATTTCCAAACGTCCAGTAATATACCAGGCCTGTAAATATGAAACCGGAATTTTTTGTATAGAATATATACGTCGATTGTATGAAAATGGTAAAAAACACTTTATTCGAAGAATTGCCCATCGCTAGCTAGACATTTTTTCCATCTCTCTGACAATATGTGGATGTCACACGAAAAAAAAACTGTTGCTATTGTACATTTTCGTAAAAAATGAAGCGCTGCCCAGCAAGTGCAAATAAGTAGTAATCGGACGGAGCCAAATCTGGTGAGTAAACCACATACGAAAGTATTTTCCAAATAAACGCCTGAATCGTTTGCTTGACCTGTTTTGCTGTGGGATAGTCCATTATCATGAAGCGAAATCACTTTGAGTTGCAGATCATTTGTTGTCGGTAGCTTTCAGTATTAACGGTTTTAGCAGCTCACAATAGATTACACCCTTCTGATCCCACCAAACACAGAGCATTGTCGCCTGGAGTTACCCATGATCTTTTACGCTTAGGATTCTCGAAATATATCCATTTTTCATCGCCAGTCACATGGATGTCAGATGGAGAAATTACTTTTTTTTCGTAACAGCATTTCATTCAGTTCATGTAGGACCTATTTCCCCATCTTCCGGATTTTTCCGTATGGAGACGGCTTCTCGTGTCACATTTAATTGATCCGAGAGTTGTTCTTGCGTTTGAGTGTCATCCTCATCCAATAATGCTTGCAATTGTCTCTCCTCAAACTTTCGATGGTCCTCCATCGCCATTTTAGAATTTTTTAAACCACTCAAAGAACTGTGACTCGCCAAGAGCATGCTCACCGAAGGCTTCAACAAGCATTCGATACAATTCTGTACTAGTTTTCATCAAATTGTAACAGAAAATCAATTCTGTCTGCAAATCGTAGTTTCCCGGCACAAAATTCGACTTGTTCAACGCTATTAAAAACTACATATGCTGTTGTATGATACTTGTATTGTTGTGAGTGAGTTGAAAATCTTTATCAGATGTCAAAACAAGAAAACGGCGACAATGACGCGGGATGACGATAACTACATTGGAAGCTAGGGCCATCTATGGGCAAATTCTTGAATTTAGGAGAATTGTCTTAATACAGAAGGATTCATCTCGGTGATCGTTTCACACGCATCTTTCCAAACACATGTGGCAAAACAAATGTGGCAAACATAACGCTTAATTCAATTATAGATATCTATTGAACGGGATTTCTATTTTATATTACTCACGCTTGGTTTGCATCCGATTGCTTGACCATGTTGCAACAATTCATTCCTGGGAGCCTTACTTATATGATATAATGAAATATATGTGATAAGGAAAATACTATCGTATGGAATGCTACACAGATCACTGTACGGATATACGGATCAGGTTAATATGATCGAAATTGAAAGGAAAAATAGGGCTTCCGAAGCTGGAATCATCTGTTAATTGTCGCAGAATAAAATTGAAAATACATTTTAAGGAATCATATCTTTGAATCGTTTATTTGGCTGATCAGACTCAGTTATCAGATTCCATGTTAAACGTGCTATATACAAAACAATTCGTCTATTCTAAATTATTCCAGTCGCCAATATGGTGATTTTTATCTTTATCAGTATTTTGATGCTGGGTAAAGTGTGTGTTTTAAGATCGGAATAATTTAGGAAAATGCCGAGTTGGACATTTCTAGTATAAAATCCAGATGTATGGAAATAATATTGTACTATCGAAATTGTCGGTGAACTTCTTGAAACGGATAAAAATCTGGTATTGATATGAATGTACAAATTATTCATCATATCGTTGCGGCTGAACTACAACTACACATCCAAATACGAGTGTGTGCAAGATTTTGTTTATAAAATTCATTAATAAAAAATATAAATAATTACTTCCAAGTCAAGTTACGTCTAGAAAATGTATAGACGCTTTTTCAACTATATAAATAACCGGGCAAGGTATTTTTTTGTTATTAACTTTTTTCGGTATTTTGATATTTGTTTTTTAATTATTAATATTTACTATTGTACTTTACGTAATTTTTAATATTCAATTTGCATTTGACATTGTTTCGTTTTTTTTTCTATTTATTTATCGAACAAATTAGCAATTTATTACAATAACTTGTGGTACAAGTGATTAATTGTTCAATTGACTCGGAATTTCAATATAAAAAAGATTAACCGGCTAAATACAATTACAATTACAATTAGAATACGAATATAATACGAATATAAAAATATAATATGGCAATAAATATTAATTCTATTTAACTTCTATTCCTTCTATTATTCTAGTTACTACTACGATGCGAATGTTCGATTATTTTTCCCAATAAAAATTAATTTGCAGCAAAACTCATTCCAATCATATGACTAATAATTATAATAATATTTACTATTTATTTTAATCTTCTGATAACGAAGTGAAATATACCGACTAGTGGAAGAATACATTATTTACAAATATTAAAATATTATTAGTAAATTGAGGGTAAAATTGATTCCGACAATACCGTCAATCCAAGGTGGCGCATGGAACATTCTTCTTCTTATAAAACGTAAGAGTTCCGAAGCAATTATATTTATAACTTCTGTAAACGAAGCAGATTCTGGACGGCCAATAGATATTCTATTCGAACTTAAGCAGTGGATGGGTGGTATTGGCAATCATCCTGTTGAAATCCACTGCTGAACATAGGCCTCCCCCAAGATTTTTTGTTGGTGAATGGATGGGTGGTATGCAGGTACAATAATTTTGTATTCGGAAGTACTCATGGTAAAAAACTTGGATTAAATCTTCCGAATATTTTTATTGTATTAATTGTTGATGTAGCGAAGAAATACCCCGCGGTGGCGTACAATACAATTCATTAGGAAAACGCTTTTTGTGTTCCTGTACTTTATTTAAATTTTAATTAAGTATTTTTTTTATTTACTGGATGTAAGTCGCAATTTAAAACAAACAAATATATATTACAAAAATAATTATTACTAGTAAACTCAATATCTATTTTTAATCTAATATAAAAATTCAAAAATTGGGTTGTCGAAAAAGTATTGAGACATTTTTTATTGAGACTAGATGGCATTATTATTAATTAGCGTTGTCATCAGTTTCCATTTTCGTCTTTAGGTCTAAAAAAGTGGCGACCTCTATTCGCTTTGGTCCAGAGTGACATAAAAGTAATTTGCGTCAAGAAGTTGCTACAGCAGTTAAAAAGATGCCGTACATCATGTGGGCCATCTCCGCATTTTGGGCAGATGTTGTCAGTTGTTTGTCCAATTTTGTATAAAAAGCTATTTAGCAGCTGGCAGTATCCGGATCTTAGTCGTGCCAGAATTGCTCTCGTCGATAGTGGTAAAACTTTTTCGTTAACATGAGCGGTTGGGTGGTTTTTCCTCAAGCATTTTGTTCGAGGTGAAATTGTTTATGGCATCTTCCACTGCTACAGTATGTATAAGTGTTTTAGTTTGTCTTTATGCGTATGATTATCAAACTAGATGGCATTAAGATCGCCTATCTCTGGTAATAATACCAATAGCGTCAAATCATGCTATAGTGCGATTGAAAGGTGACATAATACACAAACAAATAATATGTTTCGTTATTCGAGTCAAAAGGAAACATTCGCTATAATTTGTTGTTCTACTCTAAAAAAGGGAAGAACGCTATGCAAACTCGTGAAGAAATTTGAGGTGTTTATGACGATGATGCTTTATCAAATGCTATAGCATACAGATGGTTCGCACGTTTCCGTACAGGAAATTTTGATGACAAAGTTGCACCTCACTCTGGTCGTCCACTCACTAAAAAAGTTCATCAAATATTGGAACTAAACATTCAACATCAAACAGTTTTAAACCATTTGGAGAAGGGTGGATAGAAAAAAAGCTCGATGTATGGTTGCTACATGATTTAACAGTTAACAATTTAATGGATCAAATTTCCATCTGCGAATCATTGCTGAAGAGAAACGAAATCGGATCGACAATAATGAACGAAAAATATCGTGATCAAAGGCCAATACGCATTTCGAATAAGTGTTTTAAGTCATTGTTCGGAATGTCCTTTAGAATATCGGTCGGCGTTGGCCTTCTGGATGACTGAAATCTCCAAATAGCGTAGTCCTTTCATCGGCAAAAGAAGTTTTCCAAACAAATATAAAGCACGAGGAGCCAAATCAGGCGAATATGGAATATTGTTCGTCAGTCAACTTGTGCGGAACAAACTTGCGAACACACCTTCCATAGCCCGAAATTATCTGTCAAAATGCAGTGAATCGAATTTTTAGAGATACTTATCAATTTCCATGTAACGCAATGAAGATTTCAGCTCATTTTTTATGAATTCACGCACACTTTCAATGTTTTTATCGATCACGGCCGATTTTTGTCGGTTCGACTTATCGTCGTAACACAAGTCTTCACGACCCTCTTGAAAACGTTTAATAAACCATTTGTGAACATTGCTACGGGATAAACAATTGTCACGATAAACTTGTTTCATTAGTTAAAATGTATCGGTAAAAGTTTTACCAAGTTTAAAACAAAATTGCTCTTTGTTCAAGGCTCATTTCTCGACCGATGCTAAAAAGGTACTCTTACTTTGACCGCGAAATCTGGGCTTTTAATGGACCAAATGTCATGAAAATGTGAGAGAAAGTCAATGAAGGATGTACTCTTTCAACGCAGGTGGGATGTACCTTTTCAACCAGTAGTTGACACTACCAGAAACCGCTATTTTTATAAAGTCCTGTTTCTCTCGGGACACGCTTTGTATATCATAAGTTTCTGCCGCCTGGCCAAACGATTGATTCTGATCTCCACTGTCAACAACTAACCACATTAGAAAAAACGGCCAGAATTGATTAATAGAAAAGGCGTTGTGTTCCTTCAGACCACACACATCTTTGATAACTCCTTAGAGATTGTGAGAGCTTGGTTGGGAAGTTTTGTTACATCCACAGTACAGACCTGACCTTAATGGTTTACGACTCGCTTCAAAATAGGGTTGTGAAAATCATTTGGTTCAGTTTATCGCCCAGAAACCCAGAAGTTCTACAGTGACCGCTATCCCGGTTCTACAAGAAAAATGTTAAAAGGACATTGATCAAAATGGCACAGTTTAATAAAATTAATTCAAAATATAAGAAAAAAAATCTGTGAATTTTGACTGCAAATTTATCAATAACTTTTTCGTCAACCCAATATTTCTATGGACTGGATTTATAATTTAAATTCAAATAAGCTAATTTCTCTAATTTAGGAACTATTGCAGGCCCATTTGTAATTAAAGATTTGATATTTAGTAATACAAATTTTTATATTATCGACAATTAATTTTTCGCCTGACTCCAAGTAGTTAATTTCAATAGATGTCAACTTTTGATTCATTTAATGGTTATTGATTGCTGGTTGTTTTAATAAAAAGAAACTTTCAGTTAGTTGGCCACTTCCTCCTTGTTTGGAAAAACGTTGTTTTTTGGAAACGGAGCGATACGTTTTTTTCTTAAAAACCGTAAAAACATTTCCATTCAGGGAACTGCCTCCGCAAACTTCGGTGGAAATTGAATATTAATGCAAGAAAGGAGTCATTACGGTGAGAAGTAATGAGTATACATTATACAACATAATACTATAAAATACTACTTGGAAGCTTAAAATAACGATCGATATTACATATTTTAATTTAGTTTACATTTTATTCCATAATTTTAGTTAACGAAAATAACAACACTATTCAAATAAAATCAAGGCAAAATAGTATACTCGTGCAAATCATACAACCGTGAACTTCAAAATGTAATTAAAGTTCCATATGTAAAATGTATATTAAAATGAGATTGAATTAAAAGTCTGAGGAGGGCGTAGAATGAGGTAAGTTTTTAATAATCACTGGTATATGAAATATCAAAAGCTTCGGTTGTATGTATATCTTCTGATTGCAGGGCTGTAAAACTATTAAATTATCAAATAATAAATTTGCTTCAAATTTTGCTTCCAACTACATTTTAAATACTTTTAGTAAACTACTAGGTTTGCAATATTTAAGTTGTTAAACTAAAAATTCGGCTAAAAATGCACACTAGCAATTTCCGTACTTTTATTGTTGCTAATAAAAAAGTGTACAAATATACAAAATTTTAAAAAATAAATTAGCATTCGGATAGATGAACAAAACACAAATAACGTCATACATTCGATGCAACTATTATTTAATGATGCTTATTTTGCGGGCCCTAGTTTCAGCGAGGTTCCGATTATGATATAACCCTTTTGTGCGCAATCTGGTTTAGCACGTTAATGGATTAAAGTTATATAAGCAGAGCTGCTCATCCGGTATAATACTTTCTAGCGTCTCACTCCGTTCATCGAGGGCCATCAAACATTTCAAATGGAAAAAATTCCCTTTAGTTTCTGTATTCAAAAAAATTATATTCAAACTTTGAGAACTTTGAATCCACTTTCCGAAAATTCTCAAAATTAGTTTTTAGAAATTTAGTTCAAATTTTAACAAAATGGGGAGGGGGGAGGCTTGAAAAAGAGTACTGTGATTTTTACAACAAATAATAATTCTATTTGCTCGCTTCCCACGGCCCGGAAAAATTGTAATTATGAAATAATCTAAAAGATAGAGGGCTGAACGATAACTTGACATGCACTCGTCTACAAAATTCTAGTCGATGGGCCGAGTAGTTCCGGAGAAAAGTCGACGCCCGATTTTTAAAAAAAATATGGTTATGAGAAAAACGAATTCAAAGTTTCTCGTGTATTTATACGTTGAGTAATAGCGTATTTTTGTAATTTACCTTCATGTATAAATATAACAGTGAAACATGGACACTGTAGATTTAACCGTTCCTTCCAAATTATTTCCCAAAAAATCAGGTCGAAAACTGGTGAAAGAACTAGGGCACCGAATTAAGTGCTTGTTTCCATCGATCTCAAAAACCAAGTCAGAAATTGATCGCAAAAATATAATGGTGTGGTAATAGATGCGTATACATATGCGTAACATTATGCGTAAAGGTGAATGTTTTAAAACCTTCTGCAATCTGCAGATAGAGATTAAATAATGAGCCACTCTAAGGCTGCCGTACTTACACAAAGCATTGTAAGGTCACTTACTATGTTTTGCAAAAGTATTCATTTTCTTCGCTCAAAATATGTTTCCATTTAGGAACTGAAATCCTTTTTTTAATGTTGTATAGTTGCGGAGAAAAAAGCATGTTAATTTCTAGTATGTGCAGTGCCGATCTTAGCCTTCTTGGCGCCCTCGAGCAGAGTACTTCAGGGCGCCCCTATTGAATTGAAAATGTGACTGTTTCTTGTAAGATTTTGGCCAACTGAATCTTATCAAATTAATTAAAACCACCGATTGAAAAGCTTAAACTTATATTTATTTCAAAAGGTTAATTCTTAACCTGTACGTTTAACATCGCTTATACTACTGATTACTTAACTAAATTTTAATCCTAAACTGTACAATATAATTAAATCTAAAGTTTTACCGTTACCGTTAATAAAATATTTCCATATATTATCAGGGAAGTTCAACCTGAATCTTAGAGGGCCGCTACAGGACTCCCCCTCCAGCGAAGAGCAACAGAAAATTATATGTGTTCTACTGTCTATCAAACCAACCCATCATCTAAGAAAGCTGACTTTCATACAAATGGTTCTTCCCTCGGTTCTTCCTTTTAGGTCTGAGGCAACAGAATTTATTCCAAATGCCGGCTTCAACCGATCAATAGATTTTGATTTTAAATTATTGTCAATCTTAACCACAAAATGCCGGCGAAATCTTCGCTCCACCTTATACGGTCTTTCATAAAAAGGAGTTAGACCAGTTTTAACTTTATCTACTCTGATAAAGACGTGAGAACAGTTCTCTAATGTTTTTGGTATATAAACCGAAGTGTTACAGGCCTGTTTAGTTGGAGTCGGAACTATGTCATTCAAATGCTTCCTAAATTGTTCGATTAATTCTGAAGTGTATTTCTCACTATCGGTAGGAGATGAGTTATTAACGAAGTATTCTCCTGGAAGCTTGAGACTCTGTCCGTAGACAAGCTCCGCAGGTGAGCACTTTATGTCTTCCCTAACGGCGGATCTTATGCCAAGCAGAACAAATGGCAGCTCGCTACTCCAAAGGATGGTATTGCATCAAGCAATGCATAATGATGCAATCTGCCGATGAAACCTTTCCACCATACCATTGGATTGCGGATGATAAGCTGTTGTTCCTATTCTGTGAATACCTAATAGAGCTGTTAATTCAGTGAATAACCGGGACTCAAACTGCGAACCCCTATCTGTTGTGAAACGATGTTTGCTGACATATCCTTAATAGGATATGCCTCCGGCCAACGTGAAAATCTATTCACAACGGTTAGTATGTAGGAGTAACCATCAGATATTGGCAACGGTCCAACTAAATCTATATGCACATGATCGAACCTATTTTTCGGAATCGCAATTAGTTCCGGATTCGATTTGGTATGCCGATGTACTTTTGATTTCTGACAGGCTTGACATGATTTGGCCCAAAGGTTTATGTCCTTATTTATATTCGGCCAGAAGAATCTGTCAGTAATCAATTTACGGGTAGCTCTTATACCCGGATGAGACAACGAATGAAGTTTCGAAAATATTGCCTTTAGAATTGAAATCGAAAGGGCGGCTTTTCCTAAAAATCCCTGGATGTACCTTTCAAGACAGGCAATTTCCACCTGAAATTATGAAAATTAGGAAGAAAAAGAGTGCAACACAGTAAAAAAAATATTGCACTCTACGCTATTAACACGTTCAGTACCACATATCCACCGGTGGTATATTTTTCTACACTTCGAATGGAACGCGTGTTTACCGGTGGTACACGGACATTATTAGATCATACAGGGATATGAAGTGGTGGTCCCTGGAATCCATGTTGCAATTTAGATATTACGTGTTTTACATATGATATCACAAACTATGGATTCAAACAATTTCCCGAGTCGGATGAATTGATATACTCCTTTAATTTGTAACATCATTTCTCGAACCCGATCATGGGGTAACATGAGCTAATTTCGATCGCGCTGGGAAAAACTCCCGTTGATAACGACAAACACCGATGACACAAAATGCGGATCACTTCCTTTACTAACATTAAAATGATTAATAGCATCCTGAACCTCTGCCACCGTCAATGCAATCACTTAGCTCAACACTAGGATTTGTATCAACATATACGCCTTCAAAAAAGACAGCGAATAATTCGCATATATCAGCGAGATTCGCTTCTCGCCTAGTATTATATCGCATTGTCGACGGATACCGGATACCCAGATGGGCATAAGTCTGGACCGGCACCGGTATTGTCAGTTGATTCTAGTTTTTTGTTGAGTTTATGAGATAGTCAAGAACATCCCCTTAGTAAATAAATAATCGAAAGTGATAGATTTGGAATGTCTCATCACACAAATTAAATTGATAATAATCTTTTCTACAGTCATCCAGTCGCATCGATGCGATGATTATTTTATACCCAAATAAATGGCCTTGATTATCTTGTTGTCATTATAAAATTATTCAATATTAAAATAGGTTAGCCATATTTCTTTTTGTAGCGGTTGATCAATACAACATTTTTTTTGTCATTTTTTCTTAAACAATAAATGCAAAAAAAATTGCGATTAGGTAGGGATTACAAATGATAAATTTTTGAAAATCACGTACAGACGTACGACCGATATAAAATGAAACAATTTGAAAAGAATTTTTCCTATCCGTAGCCATACGTGTGAAATGTAGATTTTTTTATAAATATTTTTGTAGATGACAAAAAAAAATAATAGGATGAGGTGAGCGGCAGAGTGACCGTCCTGTAAATTGTTGTTGTTTCTACTTGCATGGGTGCACACTTGCAACTAATTACATTTGATTTGTAGCAGGAACTTTTTTTTTTTAAATATTGTTGTTCCTAATTACTGTTTTCCGGTTTAAAAAGCAGGTTGATGAAAAAAGCAGTACTGTGGTAATTTTTATTAATAGAATCAAGTATCGAATTTTTAGTTGAATAGAAAAAAATTCAATGCTATTTATGGAATCAAATCAAAATGTTTTTTAACTTTTTTATTATGCAAATTTTATTCGTCGGAATCGGAATCAATATGCAAATTACGTAAAATAATCACATACCACATTTAAAAATATTTCTTTCAAACAATACTCCCTCCTAGTTGGGCAACTCGCCTTTTCTACTCGTTTCTTTTTTAAATCCACTCCAATTTCCAATTTCCAATTTCACACCACAAATAACCAACAACTTCAATCTTTCTCTATTTTTTAATTAAATTTTCACTTTTGTAATATTCACAAAATGAACGATTTATCAAAATTGTTATTTAAAATTCACATTTTCATTTATTTCACATCATTCGCTCTCTACAAAATGCATCGCATTTTTATATAAATAAAATTGGATAAAAATATTTACAAAATGTAACTTTCAATAGATGAAATGAAACTCATTTGCGAATTGCAATTTTATACCGCCGTGAATCCGAAATGTTTAGATATGATATGGCGAATTCGATTAATCTTAAATGGTACTCACCCTTCAACAACGTGTTAAAATTTAGCATTGGATAGATAGAGATGCACATAGAAAGTGTGCACCAGTGAAGTCCAATCGAATTCGACAATAGAAATACGAAAATTTTTGGTTCGTCATTTGACGTTCTATTTCGTTATTTTGCTGTCTGAAATATGAATGCGGAGGTTGACTTTTGGAAGAATTATACTAGTATTAGACTAGACTAGACTAGACTAGATTCCGATGAATTAGTTACGATTGCAGTTTCTGTTAATTGACAGAAATTGACAATAATTTACAGAAATTGCAGTCTTCATTTGTATGGCCAAATTTTTTCATTGGGGGGTTTTTGGTCTAATAATTCACCACACTGTCCAATGGCGTGTTGGTGAATAAATAATGTAGTTATATTAGATCTTTTTGGTCTTAACCTGTTGTCATTGACCATTTCAAGTTAATTGACAGCAGGTGTATATATTTTTTGCCTTCTCCCATATACAAGAGTCTTTCGTACTATACTAATGCAAAGTACGTGGGACCGCCATTGATTTTTTCAACCTTTATGTGACCATCCCGCGCGGTTAGTGTTCGTCAATTGAGGCGACCGAAAATCATTATTTTGTTAAGATAATAATTCGTCGCTTCCAGTGATAGAACCCATAATCTCCCTCTTTCAAAAGCTGCGATGTTGGCGTCTGGGGCAAGCAAGGTAAAGGTTCTTTTCATGTCAGGTTTTGGTGATAACGAAATTATGATTGCATGCAAATAAGAATGTCAATATATATAAATTATTTTAATATAACTCATAGAGCAGAGATGGGAACCTATGCCCCGCGGGTCAGATACTAACCCACGCAGGATTTTTAAATGTCCAACGCGCTGATTTTTATGATTTATAATATAAAAGTGAGAATAGACAATACAAAATATTAAAAACTAAAGTATCAGTACAGTAATGGTCATAGAAAAGGACTCAGCATGAATATTACGAATTTTTGTGCGCTAAGAAAGTTTTAAATTTCATTTTTAAAGTTATATGTTTTAATTCTATTATCTATCGTAAATTAATGACGTTAATGAAAAATTAACGTCATTAAAATTTAAAACATTCTGAAAAATGCTTTAAGAGAGTTACAAAAACTCATCTTAAATCTTAATCATCTTAAAATATTAATTAAGTCGGCATGGAATTTAATTTTAATTCCGAAAATTAAATTTAAATGAATTTCGAAATTTTCGTTTAAAAGCTTTGTGATGAAATCAAAAGCGCGAAGAAAGTTTTAAATGTGTGTGGGTTTTAAAGTCATATGTTTTATTATCTATTTTCTATCGCAATAATTCTGTGGACACAAGCATTAACGGCTTAAGTGTACTTAAGACAAAATTGAGTTTTCAGCACCATGGTATTCC